>VZZY01017691.1:0-80264 GCA_013400335.1 Eurystomus gularis
CCAACCTGAATGATTCTGTGAAATAAAAGCAAATAAAGGTATCATAGTAGCGTAGCATGGAAAGAAACTGCAAAGATCCAGTAATCTATCTGCTTGCTTTGAGGAAGAATTAAATGTGCCTTCCCTATCTGTGTGTGGGAGTCCGACCCCCATATATTAAAGGCATGCCTTTCTAAGTCGGTTAAAAGAACTACATTTCCCTTGGACCATTGAGAAGACTCCAGAAGTCGGAAGCTGCGGGGGACGCGGCAAGATATAAATTATGAGGGAAACAAAGATCTGCCCTTCTTTTTTCCCTCCTGCCCCACTGAGAGACGCTGTGACCGCTGCCCTGAAGCCGTAGAAGTCTGTCTACCCCATTCCTAAGATAGGCTTCTCTTTTCAGGAGATAAATTACTTTCTGAAACCTGCCGTACAGTTTAGGTCTTCTTATATTTGTAAAGTGCTTCCAATATCCATGTGGACAGAAGAAACAAAGGGAAATTTCAATTATGATAAAATGTTGGTTTGGTTTTTTGGTGAGGTACCTACATATGACCAGTTGATAAGAGAAAGCTCTAAGTCTCAGCAGTTTAGCTTTAGTGAAAAAGAATATTTTATCTGTACCATCAGAATACTTCTGATGACAGTGCCTAGTTTCATATGTGGCTATCAAATATTGAGTTGCTTTTAAGTAGCTCAGAAGTAAAAATTCGTGAAACCCGTGTTTGTCAGGAACACAGTAAAAAGTTATGGATATTGTGTCTCCCATCCTTCCTCAAAGTTTTCATGCATAAAGTGCTCCCTTGTTTCCTAAGGACAATATCTTCATGATTTTCACAGTAAAGATAACCTTTTAGTTTGCTTATACGGATAGTGTATCCTAGTCCAGCATTTCATGATCGTGAACAGATACCCTTGAAATTGTAACATAAAAGAACATCACAATGTACAAGTTTCTTTATCGTCATTTTTTTCCTTTTTTATGCATGTATATTGGAAAACATTCTATGAAATAATCTATTGTGGAGTAATATTTTGCATACTTTTCCTTGGAGTTCATTGAACACACACGTCTTAGTGTTACACTTTGGAGGATATTCTATGTAAATTCAGCTTAGCAATACCCAACATTGTGTGTTGACAGATAAGAAAACTGTCTGTGCTGCAAATAGGACATTGGTTTGGTGCACATACAGACATAACTGGGCTAGCTCTAATCTTCTGATCATCTGCCTTATTCCTGTACTCATGGCAGAAAAACCCACCAGAACATTGGTTTTGCTGTGAGCAAAATATGCTTGCACATAAACCTGAATACTTGGCAGTCGTATCCTATGGTATGCAGTTTTAGATTAAAACTAGCTTGGTATGTGTTACATGTGTTAGAATCACACTTTGATCTGAAGCTTCCATATACCCTAAATTGAAGCAGCAATTCATTCTTCACACTCAGAAATGGTGTTCCAGCTCTGGCCATCTGCAGGACAGATGTGCAATACTTTTCTCACAGCTATAGCAAAAATAATTTCAGACCAACCTTCCTGTTGCGCTTCTTCTCATCAACCCGCTTCCAGATTTTGCTGCTGGCAGCAGTCATATTGCATGTTTGGTTTAATAGTTTTGCACTCCTGATTTAATCCATCCCTTATGTGTGCACACATTCCCCCAGGCTCTCTCAGAAAGTCCCTGAGGTGCACGCAAGTGAACAAGGAGGAAGATGACAACTGTGACACTGAAATGAAAGTGCACCTACTGAAATAAGAAAGTGATGCAAACCATGACAACATGTGGTAAACTTGGGCACAGAAGCTATAAGAGCAGGAATCCTGGACTAGCAACACATTTTAGCAGCATGTGGGCAGATTTTATCAAAAACAACCCCGTGGTCTCTTTACCACTAAGACAACACAAACACCCTGTTGTACAGATTATCTAGAACTGACTACATTTTAATTGCAAGTAAAAGATAAGGGTCTTTTGTGCACTTTGCTTTGTGTGTTTGCTTAACCACTTTCTCCCCCAGGAAGCTACTATTTTATAATATTGTGGAAGTGCTTTAGGGAAGAAACACAACAGGGAGCTCTAACATTCTATAAAATAGGGGCTTTAAATAAAAAACTTTTGTCTTTTTTCACCATCTTATTAAAAAAGTCATACAGTCCTCCACACAGCTGTCAGACTTCACTTTGACACACGCTGCTGCTGAATGGAGATGACTTACCACACAACCCTGTGCCCCTTTCCAACAAGCAGTACCTGCCACACAGCACCCTGTGACAGCACAGACTAAAAAGGAAAGGAGGGCATGGGTGGGATGAAGGAGACTCTTGATGCGTTACCATGTAACAGCAGAAAGTGTGCTGCTTTTGTTTGATAACACTTGAGTCAGAGCACTGCACATCATTGCCCTATAAACTACACTGCTGCTCTTTCTGTGGCTGTAGAAGATAATGGGAACCCACGGAGAAGTGGTCTAATTTATCTCACTGCAGTTAAGTGCATTTCACCTGACGTGTCTTCAGATCTTCTGGAGAAATTAATTACAAATGTGAAATACGTGATAAAATGTGATAATAAGGACTGGGAATATTGGGTGCCATTTTTATATAAATGTATTGTTGCTTTGTAACAAATGTCTGTTGTTAACACTAATAAAATAATTTAAGAGTTTGCAGTTTGTTTTGTGAAGAAATAATCTCTAATGAAAAAGAAATGTCTTTATGGTAATCTTGCTAACCTGATTTGTAGATTTTGTTATCTTTGTAAGTACACTTTTCATCCTAGTTTGAATAAATAATTTTTTTCATTTATTTTACTGTGAAGGATAAGTCTAGTAACTGTAGGTATGCTAAATGACAGTAATTACTGGTATTGCACAGATATCCATTACAACCCAGCTAGCATTAACATGTATTGTGTTTGATGAGAACTCAGAACAGTGGTATTTGCTAATGTTATTACTTCTACATTCACAAGAAAGTGAAATGGGTCAAGATTCAGGAACTGTAATCATAGTAATGGGTAGCAGGATTCCAGCATTTAAAGAAGAACTTTTAAATTTTGGAGGAGATTAAAAATGGGAAAGTAGGATATAGACAGAATGTAAAAGACCATAGCCTGCCAGTAGTGCCAAAGGGCAGAAACCTGCTCCTGGTGAAAATATCTAAGTGCCTGTCAACTTACTGGAAAAAAGAGCAGAGCTTAGTCTAGCAATTAATCACCTTTCCTTAGGAATTAAAATTGCTGGAGAGGATGCTTCTGCACTTGGTGATCCAAAGAGTCCCAGCCAGGATGAAAAGCTCCATTCCCTGCTTCTGGCCTTTCCATATGCCAGAACAGAAGGATGCGTGCTTCACTTTAGACAGTTAAAGACAGCCTTCCCAAATACAATAAAGCTGCTTGCAGATTGAAACTTTGAGAATTTCAGCATATACATTTTTTTTTACCAATAAGCAAACATTGCACAACTCTTGAAGAAAAGCCATGTCTCAGATTTTCTAAGAATTTTAAGAATTGCATTAGTTAAACTGTATTTTATTCCCATCATATTAGTTTCCAGGTGATGAAAGTGTATGATCTCACACCACACTACATGAGATTCACACATATTCACACTCATAACTTCAGTAATGTTATAAGAACACAGTTCAGAGCAGAGCTTGATCTACGATGCTAAGATTTCAGTTGCCTCCCCTTTGACACTTAGTAGAATCTAAATTTTAGAAAACCAGTAAGTCTCAATTGTTTTCTGGTCTCTATTTTTACATCTTAGATTATTTATTAACTTAATAATTGAATTTAATTTATTTGATTTTTTAATATACCTTAGTAACTAACAGATAAGGTATTTTTAAATTCGAACAACGATGGCTGTGTTCTCCAATCTTATTTTCAGCACACTTTCTTACCTTCTCTTTCAGCTTCTTATGCTTCACCAGTTACTAAGGGTGCAATTTCTTTCAGTGAATTTTCTGCAACAGAAAATTAGAGTTAGTCAAAATTAGTCATCTCCCTATCAGTGGAGAGAGGCGGTGAGAGCAATTGACGTGTCTTTCCTCGCTGTGTACAACAGGAGTCTAGACAAAGAGTTTAAAGTACTCAACTAACTTTTAAAAAGGTAATGCTGGATGACATAAATAACAAATAATGAAAATTAATGGTTGTTAGCCTCCCCGAATGCTGCAACTGTTAACTAAGGAAAAAAAGTGCTTTAAGAATGCTGAAATACTTGGATAATACTGTTTGGCTATTTTTCTATTTCTTCTGGCTCTTATAAATACCTGTCCCATTTCGAAGTTAATTCACTTTTTAGAAATGAAGTATGACTATGTGGTAGTTACCTTCCACTTGCTTTCTTGCTTACAGGCAAAACCCTGCAACATGCTTCTGCCGCAAATATTATGCTTCTAGTCTTCTGAGGGAAACTATGGCATCAGGGTACTAGTGGTCAGCCCATCTCTGCTTTACTTAATATCTTCAGATTCTCCTTTGCTGTTTCTATTCATAAACAGCCCAATGACTGGCCTCTGGGTACAATATTATTTTTCTCTGAGAGGCATTTAACTTTCACCTTCCTGCGCCCATGCTTGTGACTCCATGAGCCCACCTCTTTGTATGACCATGTACCTGCTCAAGCCTGGCACCATCCTTTCTGTCCCTGAGGTGTTTCAGAGTCTCCTCACCTCTCTGCAATACTCCCCGTATCATGTGCAGTCTCCAAAAATCAATAATATCCACATCTGTAGGGCTCCCTATATATCCAATACACCCTCTTCTCCACCCAGTTTCTCCTCTGGTGCTGCAGGAGAAGGACATAAACACAAGGAACCAAAGGGGAACCATTAAGAAGAGAAGAAAATTATGCTTCTGCAGAGAAAGACAAGGCTTACTGGTTTTAAATCGCCTCACGACTGAAGTGAGAGAGCTAATGTTTTATAATATGACAAAACAACATGAACCCTGATAAACCAGATGCAAAATGTGGCTGCGGCTTGGTGAGGTACTTTATATGCCAAATACATTTACTCACACAGTAGGATAAAAAGTAATGTTTGGATATTCTTTCAAATCTTCATCTACTACTAGCGTTTACCTCACTCTGTAACCCTTTATAGTCAATCAGCAGTCAGCTTGGGTGCAGGGGGTAAAACCAAAATAAGCAGACAGTTAGACTCAGCATGTACTTGTATGCACACACACAGACACATGATGGCAAGCCTTGCAGAAGCATGTCATTAGTTTTTCAAAAGGACATAGAGCAAAAGCTATAAAATATTATTTTGGACTATCTTAGAGCTTCCCTTTCTAAATCATGATTGATTGAAATAAACTGTCAACTGCAATTTGTTAATTTTTATGATTTACTCCCAATGTCTGAATGTGAAAACCTGCCAGAAAAAAAAAAAAAGTGCTTTATAAAACATTAGTGATTTTTATCACCATTAGTGTTCTAGAAATGGATTTTTTTTCAGTACTTAATCCTCCTGAATGTTTGTGATGAGCAGCCAGGAAAATGACTGCCACATGCCAAACACATGTAATGAGGACAGTAAATCAATTAGTAATAAACTGTTAGCCTGTTTGAGAGTCAGAACATTTTCTAAAGGGGAAAAAAGATTCTTTATAATCATTACCATACTGGAGCTTAAGAAAAAACGTCACAACTCAAAACTACATCTATTGATTCTACAAAGAGGACTTCATTTAAAATAGCTGCAACAATTTGTACAATGTTTAGTAGTCATATTCTGTCACAAGGTTAATATTTCTCATTAATGAAAATGTACTATAGAACTCAACACTGCTTGAAAATAGGATCACTAATTTAAGAGGAAGTGAAAAGGACTATATTTGCCTAAAAATTCCAAGGTCAAATTTGAATCAGGCAAACTGAGATTTGAGCAGAAATCTGTCATTTGCCCTCCTCTTGAAGAACAAAACAAATTGAGTTGTGTTCATTAAAAGGGTCAAGAGACTTTCTAGAGAATATAAGTGAGAACATCAAGAGAGTGAGAGTGGGAATGGAATGGTATCACCACTGTAAGCAGCACTATCAGTGCCAGGGAGTATAATACACTAACATGGGTTTCTAGTGGCATGAGCCTCAGCAAACCTCATGCAATACATTGCAATACAATGTGTAGTAACACAGAACAGTCTTAGAAACTGTCTCCATACCAGTTAGAAAGTGCGCAGGCCTTTTCTTTAATCAGATAAACAATGTTGTGATAACATGCTATATTTAGCCAAAATCTACCATCTTGAAATATCACCTTAAATATTTGTCAGTATTTTTTTTCCAGAAAGCGACTGGATCTTACTAGTGACACATTTGTCAGGAATGTCAATTTGAATGTTTCCTAAGACCCCAATGCAAAGATATTCAGATTTACTAAAGGACTCCTGGGAATAACTATGAAAACAACTGTTACTCTCCTGAGAAGAACAAGGAGAAAGAGCATGCCCTACACTTATTTTGAAACTACAGATCTGCAACTGTCTGTACTGGAAGCTTTGGTTTATAATTGGAAAATGTGGCACTGGCTTTAGCAGATGTGGAGATTATCTATCCTGCATATATCTGGCTTAGAATCAGCCCTGGAATGAGCTGTACCATAGGTCAGCAGTAGCAGAAGGTCAAGCAAAATATGAGGGGGAATTTTACTGGAATTTAGGATTCCATACTAATGAGTTTGGAGAATTTACAGGCTGAGATACCTTTTGCAAAGCAAGCCATATAGATGCAGAGCATAGCCATCAATTTTGATTTGTTAGAATTCTTAACTCATTTTCCCCCATGTTTTGAGTGAAGAGTGAACTTATCGGAATGAATTATAAAACTCCCATCTTGAAATGCCCTTTTTCACTGGATTCATGGAGCATTGTACTGTATGCTTTGGTGGCAAATGTTTATTAAGTGCTTAGGATGGAGTGGAATTTTTAAATATTATTTTGTTAATATAATTAGATGCAAGGTCACTAACAGAAGGCTTTCTTCTCAATGGTAGCAAAATGTAGTAGTAGTTCAACAGTTCCATTCTAAAGGCTCTGTTCTGCCTTTATTCCTGATTAGCCTTTTTCACTGTGGCTCTTGTGACTCAGTGGGTAGGTGGTTTTGAGGATCTATGCATGATCTCAGACAAAAATCTGTGAGTGCACTTCCAAAAGTAATGGTGGACCTACACAAAATGGCATTTGACATATATAAAAAAAAAAAAAATTAAAAAAAAATGTCTTTTCTTTGATAAATTCCGGGTTCCTGTTTTTTGGACCATAGGCTTGAAATAGGGTGGAAAAGCTCTTTTTTGTAAAACATGTTTCCTTTCTGTTTCCATCAGAAACAGGCCATGCTACTCTGTAAGTCATAAGCCAGTCTCCAAAAAGCAGGGCAGCTGCCTTCCTTGTACCTTCAACACTCTGCCCTTCTGGAGCCCAGTGCTGGGGGAGAGGAGGTGGCTGCATGGGAAGGAATGAGCACATGGGGGACAGAGAGATGAATGAGAGAAAAGCATGTTAGGAAAGAGGACTGAGGAGGGAGGGGGAGGCTAGAGCTAGAGTTTTACACAAAACCACGACAGCAAATCTGTTAATCTTAATTAGACATCTACAGAGGTTAAATGTGCAGATCAAAATCTTATTTTTAATTTCAAAAGCCCTGACAAGCACCTGTGAAGAAGCTGCTTCATTCTCACCGTGAAAAGGACCAAGGGTGGGCATACAGTTGTGCTCACAGGACACCTTCCTTGCCCCTGTTCACATAACTAGGGGTGCACACACCACCCTAGGCTGTGACCAGTGTTCCCTGTCACTCCCCAAATAATCCCAAACTTGAAACACTGATGTCAATAGAAGAAGCTTTCCTGTAATGATTTATGTTTACGGCAGATATGGAGCTGCTACAGAGAAGGTGAGAACATAGTTTCTTCCCCACCACAACCCTATTTTACTGAGGCAGAAGAAAGGATAACGGTGGTGGTAATGCTGATGTTTTTGTTTGTTTGATGTGGTCACTGCTTCCTACAAATGGATCTGAGACCATAACTTTCGCTTTACACAGGCCAATGAACTCACCACATTTACAATAAGTTCTTATGAGGCTGAAGATAAAATACCAGAAGCATGTCCCTCTGTGGCTTGCATATACTGAAATTTAAAAGGATGCTGATTTGTGCCGACATTTCTATTTACTTTTCAAGGCTGTAATGACTATTATTTCTCTAGAAGTATAATCTCTGACTATCCTAAAAGCTTTCACTTTCCTCAACAATAAAATTTCAGAAGTTACTTAAATTAGGAACCTCCTATGGCCTTGTCATTTTCATACATAAGGATGTTGTAAAATAAACATTACAAAAAAATCATTTCAATCAGTTATTCTCATTTTATTTTTCCTTCTAAACCAGATATCTATAGCTGTTGATGGACTGTAACTTTTCATTTGTAGTAAAAGAACAAGGAGGCAATATAAAGTGTTCTTTACTGGCAAATTCAGGTTTGATCCTTGCAAGACACAAAATTGTAAATTGTATCCCCATGCTCAGCAAGTGAAGGTTAACACCTTGGAAATGACTTTTCTGTTTGTTTTGTTGTTTCTTTTTCTTTTTCTCAGAAGAAACAGAGGATCATCTGGAAAGTATTCCTCCCTTTGATCTAATACATACCAATTTTAGACTTACCTTAACAGCTTTAAGGATGGAATTCCTTTTTTCCAGCTTCCCTGTGTTATCAGGACAACATAGAGGATTCTGTTTAACAGCAGACAAATGATTTGCAGATGACAGTCAAAAAGGAATTTGTAACATCTCTGTTCCAAGAAAAGCCATGATCCACTTAGCTTAAAAAAATCTCCAAACTGCCATGTCCAATATTTCCAAGAATGCCTAAAAATCTAAAGCTCCTCACTGAAACATTTTTTTCTTTCTTTCTCCCCTTTTCTTCCACCATGGTTTAAAAATATTTCTATCTCTTGAACCTATTGTAAATATAAATTCATATTTCATATACCTGGCCAGAGCTTTTTGTGATTTAAGGGTGTTTTTATTCAGTTGTTGTTTAAAGAAAACTTTTTTCTTCCCTTTAAACAAAGAACACAGCCAGGTGTGAATACCAAGCTTTTGGCTTCTGTAATACTCTTCCTTGTGTGTGCGTGTTTTTATGGTCTGCTCTTGCAAACCTTGCTTGCTTTGAATAATCTTCACTTACATCAGTATTTCAACTGGAGTGTATGGAACTTCTTACATAAGACCCTACTTGACATGAGCAGTGGATGGTACAGCCAGACTCTTTGTAGGTATTGCAGGATGTGGTTTTTCCCTTGCAACAATAGCACACTTCAAAAGAAAGGGCAAGAGCACCAGCCCTTTTGAAGCCACACACTGAAGTCGCAAGTCCTAAATCAGTACATACACTCTTCTTGTAGGGCACAGACCACTTTACCATCCTGAAACTGCATTAATTTGTCAGTCTTTAATGACAATCATATTTGTGAATACAGATTTCTTCTGAATTTTATTTTTGCAAAAGAAGAGTGAAATTTGCAAAAGAAATTGGCACAGTTATTAGTGTGAAAAGATATAAATCCATCTATGGCAAAAGACTACAGGTAGATACCCACAAAAAGTTATACCTACAAAATCTTAACCAGTGTATTGAAAGAGTTATTGGCCTGTGCAGCCTGCAAATTTCAGCATGCAGTATAGTAACATTGTCCAGACTTGTCAGTTTACAGATATTATGCATGCAGAAATTCACATGAAAAGCAGACAGGACACAGGACCCTTTCAGTATTACTTGTCCTTGAGAAGTATTAAACACAAGGAAGTATGAAGGCGTAAGGAAGTTTATTAACATACCAATCCTAGTAGAGACTGAAGATCATCGTTGCCCCAAAATTCCAAGGAGCCCACAGACTGATGCTTCTACAAACTTCAGGTATCTCCAGAAAAAAAAAAAAAAAAAAAAGGAAAAAAAAAGAAAAAAAGAAAAGGGGACATTATTTATTTTTCTTCACATCTCATATGTTGAGTCAAGAAATCAAGGAGGCATCGCTGACTTTGATCAAGTGGAGTTTATGGGCCAAGAACTCCATAAAACCCCATGAAAGACAACTACCACATACCAAACAACAGAAGCATCCTTTGAAAATGTGACGATCCTTCACATTTCCTCCTTCCTAACACCAGTATCATTTGCCACTTATATTTCAAACCAAAGAAAGTTTCTCTGTTCTCCCTGGTGGATAAATGTGGATTTTATACATAGAGTTGCCTCAGAAATCAGCTTCTCAGTATGTGGCAGAAACCTAGAGAGATCACCTAGAAAAAAAAGACAAACAGATTAGGCATGCCCTTTCCAGAGGTGCTTATTTCTAACTTGCATGGCCAATGCAGTGAATAGAAATTGTGGCACCCAGCCAAATATATTCCAGCAGACGAAGGATGCTGTGTGGAGTAAATCTGCTTGGCTTCGTGATCCTTCAGGGCAAGGGAACTCCAGGTTCTGATTTTGCCACAATTCATCAGTCCTTATATATGTGCTGTGGTCTCCCAGGTCCCCTTAGAGAGTCATCCAAGGCTTTCTGTGGTGCATAAGTGAGAAGATGAGCAACCGAGACTCCATTCCGTCATTTTATTTGTATGATTGTATGAATCAGTCTGCAAGGATTAGAAAACGTTTCGAACCAGAAAAAAAAATCTAGGCGAGGGCCTTTGCTTGCCTCAGTAGTTTGCAAATCCTGACAGGCTAACACAAGAGAGCTCATAACCTTACGAAATGCAAATGTTCCAGGACAGCTAAATGGAAGACTTCACTTGCACAATTTGAGAAAAGTTCAGCTCTGAAGTATGACAGGAAAACCCTTGCTCAATACCGTTGTTTTCATTTTAACTCAAACTGAATAAAGACATCCAAAGGAGTATGGCTTTAGGACAGATTTCCTGCATATGTACTCAGGTGATATATGTAGCTCTGTAATGAAATGAAACCTGGCCAACTACTTCAGAGTACAGCATTCATTGTTCTGATACCTAAATAAATAATATTTATTCCCAAATCTATGCCATACAAAGGTGTATTTCACTCTATTCTTACAGGCAAGGATGTGCTCTGTGCAGCACTAACTCCCAGGCCTAAGTGTTGCCTTCAAAGATGTAGCAATACAGAGTCATTACACTATGACAACAGAATGGATCAGATAATACCACAAGACCACTCAATGATGTATTCTTGAAAAATTAGTCTATCTTTAAGAAACAGAGAGGTCTTTATTTTTCTGCTAAAAGAAGCCTTTTCTTAACATTTCATCATACACCTTACTCAAGGAAAATCTTATATACTCTACTTCTAGGTCATAGCTCTTTTATATGGGATAGTGCTTAGGTTTTCCTATAAATTTTTTCCCAGCCTTCCATAATGTCTGTTATCCTTTGAATTTCTAACTGAAATGCCAGTGCAGATAATTGAGGACATCATGGGTATTAACGGAGTAAGGCAAAGAGATATTGACTAGTAGGTATAACAGTGTAAGCAGAGGCCATTTTACTTCTGCTTCTCCTCCTACATCACAAAACACTTTTCAAAGTGGGAAATGTTATTTTCAGGGAATTATTTTTTTAGCATAATCTACAGAAACTTTGATTAAATATGCCCGTATTTTCCTAATTCTCAGTTAAACATTTTGAATTTGATGTGTAATGGCTAAACTGTCTCTATATATTAATATAAATCTTTCTCATTAGAACACTTTGCACCAAACACTATTTTGTCAGAATGAAGTGCTGGGGCTCAAGTTGTGGGCCCCAAGTTGGAGTTGACCTGTGAATGAGACACAGCCTAGCAGAATGCTTTGTTTTCCCCACTGGCTTCATGTTCCAGAGGCAGAACCTGGCCCACTTGTGGCTCTGTGGCTCCACCTTCAACCAGGTGGTCATGGTTGGGGGGGGTGAGTGAGGCCAGGATTATATCAACCAGGAACTGATTAGTGGAAGGAACTTCCTGTTGGATATGTCTTCTGTTGGGGCTGGTTGCATCTTGCTGAGCTCTCTTGGTGGTGCCCTTTCATGTGAAGGGCCACTGAGGGAGCCATCTCTGTCTGTTATGTCCAGCAGGCAATGCTGGCACCACAGTGGGCAGTGGAGGAGCTGGGCCCACAGGGACCTGTGGCAGGGTTGTCTGAAAGAAGCCTTCTGAGGGCATGTTGCTGAATCCAGCATTAGCCTGTGCGATCAGGCAACTGATGGCAGCATAAAATGATGGTGGCTGAAACAACACGACACAGAATTTCTGAATGTTAAACTACTGTCATCCTAACAACTTGTGTTTTAATTGCAATAAAGTAAGGTAGCTTCATTTCAGAGCCTGTCAAGAGGCAGAGAAATAAGAGCTAAAGAGAAACACAGATATAGTACAAGGTGACATGATTGAAGATTTCTTTGAATCTGGTAGCTGCATCTCAGTCCTTCATGCTCGGAATCTGTTATCTTGGCTTGAGTTGCATATGTTACCAATCTATGCTATGAGTTATGTCCATAATAGATTGCTCTTGTTAATGAGTCAGAAAAAAAAAAATGTGCAGAATATCTGGTAGCATATGCAGAACTGAGTAAAAACTAGGTAAATTCTGAATTGTCAGCTTAAAGGGAAATTTTTATTCCAGATAATTTATTTTTAAAATAAAAGCTGAAAATATTATTGAAGAGAACAGGGCTGGGAGTGGTAGGAGGGGACTTTTACTAAAAATAAAAACATGCTTGGATTAGTTTAGGGCTCAATCTTGCAAGTTGCCAAGCTTTCTGGTCCCAATTCAGTAAATTACTTAAGCATGTGCTTAAGTTCTAAGCACATCATTAATTCCAAAGAAATGGTCTGACTCATGCATGCTGAGTACATGTCTGGACTAGAGCCAGAGATCTCAGCACTTACCAGTATTAAGACCTTTTTTTCCCAATTGAACCAATAATGAGAGGTAGATTGCACAGAGAATAAAGACTCCCACAAACTTCCATGCTGGCCGTGCAAGCTGGGAATCACCGCTGGATCCACTGTAACCCACATGCCTTCACAATGTTCCTACCATGGTACAAAGCTGGCCAGAATGTTCCTTCCCTTCTCCCTGTCAAGGGTGAATCATATTCAGTATTGCTGAAATTCCTAGTTATCCAAACAAGCAATAATAGAAGCATTTGAACAGAAAGGAGTTTTGAGTCATGTAGGTGGTTTTCTTGTGTGGGAAACTACATGCTTTGCATCTATGTGATTAGGAAAGTTAGCTTCATTTGCCTCTGGCTGTCTGAGGCAAGCAACAAAAAGCACATTCATTCTCCTATTCGTTCCTCCTCTCAGCAACACAGAAAGAGGTAAAACATTATTAACACCTATGTCATAGTCAAGTTAAGAGAACACATTCCCTGTCAATAAAACATCACTTCTACCAATGGGATTTTTAACCAGTATTTTATGTTGCCCACCCTGAACTCACCTCCAGCTAGACAAAATAAGTGCTATATGAATTCATGCTGACTAGTGCACAAAGAATGATGCTGGGGTATCAGCAGTGGTGTTCAGCAGTACACCAAACATGAAGCGAAAGTGATGCCTGCCTAAAACTGACTAGATCTGACTAGAAGAGGCAACTGCTGGATAGAGATTCAGAAGATAGTGCAATACTACAGTACAGTTCTCCATGTGTGGCCTTGTGGTCTCTGGCAAACTCTGATAGAAATCTTAAAATATAAGAGTTTTCATGGAAGACCTGAAAAGAACAAATCAGCTTTGGAGAGCTTAGTAAAGGGAGCATGACGAGCAGCATGGGCAGTAGTCTAAAAGGCTTTCTCTGAAAAATCAGGAAACTGACAAGAGATCTGGGTACCACAGGCAGAGAAAAGACAGCAAACAGTAGCTTCTTATTGCAGCATGACAGTTATGTTACTGGGGAAAAAAGGCCAGCATGAGACCTTAGCTGAGGCAGATCTGGAGTGCAACATCAGATCTGGAACCTATCAAGAAACACAGAGGGAGAATGAGGACAACAATCCCTCAAATATGTTGAAAGCCCGGGGAGGACACGGTTTCAAAAACAGCAGGCTGTAAACATGGCTGTGTTGAAGATGGCTGATGAGCCAAAAGCTCAGTCAGAGCCATGTTGGCTGAGCAGGAGGGGAGCAGAGGGAGAGGACTCAGCTGGGAGAGGGGAGCTCTGCATCCAAACACGAGAGGTACCTGCCATGAGGCCAGGGATGGCAGGAAAACACTTATCCTTGCCAGGGGATGAGACAGGTTGTGCATGGGAAGCATGAGTATGTAAAAAAATATATTCCCATCAGCAGATATACTTGTTGGATATTTGGAGCTAGAATTTAAACCTTTCCCAGTCCTGCTCAGCTTTGACACCATGCTGACAACTACACTTTCCAACTTGAGACAGGAATTTCAGGGGAGCTTTGCCCAGCACCCAAGAGATTTTATTAAAATCAATATGGCAAACTGTGACACCTTTCCAGAAGAGAGCTTAACACCAGGTTTGCATCAGTTTTGCTAGCAGCCTTTGGGCTGCATTTTCAATCTAAACATACAGCACAATGTCTGTTGAAAGTGCTAAGCTGAAACTGGTGACATCAGCAGCAACAAAGGATGAGAATTGCTTTCATGCTGCTCTCAGCAGCCTTAATAGAAAAATGATTAATCATAAGTGCAAGAAAAAGCTGTCATAATGCCTTACCTGTTTTACCATTAAACTATACTCTCTACGTTACTTATTAGTTCTGGACTGAGATTTCTATCTTTAATACAAACAAAGGACAGGTAATAAGCAATATCTGCATACGTGTTCCCAAAGTGTGGGTAAAACCTTTCAAAACACTGCAGTGTATTCGTTGATGTATGCACTTAGCTCCTGTCATATAATAAGAAGCAAATTTATACAGAAAGATGAAAAAGGAAATAATCTGTGGTATCTCTGGTGGCCTCCTTATTGGCATTTTAGATAAGAAATAATTAGCGGGAGGAAATCTATTTATATTATTAAGTACATAGATAATCTTCCTGTATTGGTACACAAATAGATGTATAGGTTACTATGTCAGCAGCGGCAGAGACAGGGAGTTGTGAAAATTTCAGAGAAACTAGCAGGAAGCTGAAGGGCAGAAACACTATAAACTTCCATTTCTGTGCAGACATCTATACAGAGCAGGAATGAATGCTCACAGATGTTTTTTGGTGGTCAAATCTGAACAGAATGCTCTGCAGAGCAAATAGTCATGAAAATAGAAATGTTCTCATAAATAATGTAAAATTTACATCAAGAAAATTCAGCACTGACAACATAAGCGTTGAAGAAAAAAAGATATTTGTTTGGGTTGCTCAGACTTAGAGACAGGTACCCACTTGGCATCCATAAGAGGTAGGCTTATTCTGGCTTATTCTGCTTAGATCTGACTTATTCAGTACAACCTCAGTGGGGATTCTTTAGATACAACAGCTGAAATAGTGTGTTTTAAAGTTTTTCTATTTAAAAAATTAGAATATTGATGTCTCTAAAGAGAAAGCTCCTCTCCCTCCCTTCCTCCCTTCTGTCTCTCTTGGTCTGCCTGCTGAATCCCTCACTGATGCCATTTATCTGTCATTGTCTTTCACTGAAACTTCTAGTGCATTCCTAAACTGTTTGCAAGATTTCATTCTGGTGCAGTGATGAAGGTAGTAGTCTCAGCTAGCCAGGTAAATAGTTCAAGTTCTGATCTTGGTGTCCATTCAGGTGGACAAACTGCTTCTTTGCTGCAAGTGATTTTCTGTTATTTAATGTTAGAATATGTTTTCCACTCTACGTTTTCCATCAGCTTTATGGGCTTTGGATCAGGTCAATATAGAAGTGTAGTAAATGCAGATCGTTACAAACTAACTATAGATAGAGGTCTTCTTCATCCAACCCCTTTCCCATGGAACAGAGATTTTCAATGTGGGAGTCATTAAGAAGTATCAGGTTTGGAATTATTTCACTTTTCCTACATGATATAATACAGACTTTCCTGCTTTCTAGCCTGAGCAAAGAAATCCTGCTCATGAACTAAAGTGTTCTGCTGCTGAAAAGCTTGAACATCTCAGCTGGGCATGATGAAAGGCTTTTAGCACTTAAAAACCAGCTTATACACACAGTAATTACAGCATTAGTGATGAGGAGAGGTTCAGATATTTTACCTATTCCAGACTTCACGGATATTCTGCATTGAAAGTGAGCTTTTGGGATAGGTCCCCTCATATACATGTGCTATCATTACTTAATAGCATTGTGTGGAATGGAGGCTTGGTGGCAACATTTGTGTAGCATGATAGAACATGATGGCTCCTATTTGCATTTCCATAAACACACATCTTATCAGTGTTTTTTTCTAATTATAGAAGCAAGGAATGGGTTCATTTTTGTTGATATTGGCTCTTTATTCGATATGACAATGCACGAATTACCTGCAGAGCACTATAAGTTTTAAATTAATCTTTCTAATACAGCTCAGCTTCCTCAGATGAATTTTACCTGTTTTTCCAGAGGAGACAGGGTGGAACCATAAGTCACTGTCCATGGCATGTGACAGGGTTTTGTTTTGTTAGAAGAAAGCTGGTTGCCCTTAGCTGCCACATGGCATCTCTAACGGCTGTTTGCAGCCCAGCAATATTATGTTGCATGCAGGAAAGGAATGTGGTGATACTGTAGTCCAGGTATTCAGCTGGTATAAATCTGAATAGCTGCCTCAACTCAAAACAGATCTCTGTTGTTTTATGCATTCTGAGGACATATCAACACTGCAGAATGAAGTGTGGTGTAGAAACCACCAAAAAGTGAGAAGTCTGTGCCAGTAAATCTACATGGCATAGTACAAACCATTCATGGAATGATCTGCTGGGCTTCATAATCAGGATAGTCCTGGTCTCTTTAAAGCCAAGTTAATCAATAAGCTTTAGCCAGCTGCAGGATATTGTGAATGTGGCTGTCAAGCTTCAATGCTGAACATGCTGTCAGTCATGTGTTTTGACATTACAATCCTCAACATTTTCTGATGCAAGGTTATCATGTATAGAGTTTAGGCCTTGAATTTCTCAGTATGCAATGGGGTAGTTGTGCACTCTGTTCTTCGTTTATGGCTTAATATTTCTACTGTTACATTTCCAGTAATTGAAATGTTCTTAATTTTAAACAGTGAGTTTTTCTTCAAGGGACTATTCATTGGATTCTGGATTCTTCACTGAAGCTCTTGTATATGAGACTGTTTTGGCATCTCCTGCACCTTTCATGATTTTTAGGTTGACACAACTGGAAATGTAACAATCCAGATGTAAGGGATACATCAACTGAGCCACCACTGAGAACCTTCTTACCTTTAATGGTGTCGCCTGGAAAAAGTGAGGTCCATGTTTTCACAAAACCACCTTCTTGTGTACTGAACTCTAGTTCTAGTCATATTTTCTGAGTAGCTCATAATTTCTGCTTGTTGAGAAGAGGGCACTGTGATATTTCAGATTTTCAACAGAGCACACTCCCATATCACCTGCCCGTCATGTGCTATTTAACTTTTTCTTTCCAAATCTAGGTGTTACCATTCTTCATTATACCATTCTTTGGAACTGAGGTGGTTTACCTTATTATCCCCTCTACTCTGCTCAGGCTTCTGTTTTGATTCTCACACTGGCTTTTCAACTAGACATTCAGACATTTTTTCCCAATTTTGACTTCTCAAATGAAATACTGACCCCAGATCCATGTTTATTCCACATGACACCTTGAAAATTAAGTGAATGATAAGACCTCCTGAGGGCACACAATTGATCTAACTTGAGAAGATGTTTCTTCAGAGGAATAATCAAACTACATGTAAGACCTGCAAGAAAATCCGTGTTGTTATGTCTTGTTACTAAGCAATAACTTCCACCCTTCTTTGTTTAATGTTTAACTATTTTGGTTTCTGCTGTAAAGAGAAGAGTCTGGATTGCACATCCTGCCTCCAGCAGCTCCCAGCAGTTGGGGTACCTGAACCAAGGGTCCTTCACTGGATTTGGATAGGGGACCTTCCATACTCTGAGATGTGGAAGTCCAAAATAAATTTATGACATAATCACAATGTATAGTGATGTTCAGGATGATCTGATTTACTTTTTCATAGAATCATAGAATCATAGAATGTTAGGGGTTGGAAGGGACCTCTGGAGATCATCAAGTCCAACCCCCCTGCCAAGCAGGATCATAGAATCTAGGGCAGGTTACACAGGAACACATCCAGATGGGTCTTGAAAGTCTCCAGAGAAGGAGACTCCACAGCCTCCCTGGGGAGCCCGTTCCAGTGCTCTGGAACCCTCACAGTCAAGAATTTCCCCCCATGTTAAGGTGGAACTTCCTGTGCTCTAGCCTGCATCCATTGCCCCTTGTCCTGTCACAGGGCACAAGTGAAAAGAGGTTGCCCTTTTCTTCATGACACCCAGCCCTCATGTATTTATACACATTAATTAGATCCCCTCTCAGTCTTCTCTTCTCTAGACTAAAAAGCCCTGGGTCTCTCAACCTTGCCTCATAAGGCAGGTGTCCAGTCCCTTAATCATCCTCATAGCCCTCCGTTGGGCCTCTCCAGTAGATCTCTGTCCCTCTTGAACTGGGGAGCCCAGAACTGAACGCAGTACTCCAGGTGAGGTCTCACTAGGGCAGAGTAGAGGAGGAGGAGGACCTCCCTCTATCGGCTGGACATACTTTTCTTAATGCACGCGAGGATACCATTGGCTTTTTGTGGCATTTGTGCCTGTAAAGAACAGAATCTATGTGGACAGCACGTAGCAAAGAACCACAGCTACCACATAGTTATCCCCAAGTCTGATTTTGGCAACTACCAGCCAGTTAACATGGGGTTATTAGGAGGCTCCTGTAGCTGCTCTAGAAGTGATCAAGCTGCTTGGCACCACTTGTATTTCATTATTGTGCCAGAGTTTTGGAACAGGTGGGATTTATCTTTGTGGGCAAATTATCAGCTAAGAGGAAACAGTTATGCTCTATGCTTATATATTTATTAATGTTTTACTGGCTCTTGGTTTATAGCTGTCATATCGACATCATTGCAACAAGCCATGGATTCCTACAGCAGCTGCCAGTTAGAACACAGAATGAACATATCCTTCTTCAAATGGAGGAAGTTACCAATTGGCCTTTATTATTATGTAATTAAGTTAAGTATTTGGTCTTCATCTTCAAAACCTTCAAGGCGTTTGGCTCAAGCTCCTTCTGGAACCATTTTTCCTTTCCTAACCAGTGACCACTAACATCACTACTTCCTGAATAAAACACAAAAGAATCTTGCTTGCTTAACTTATTCTTTATAGCATAAATTACTCAGCAGACTTGTAAGGCACAAAAAAATAGGAAACAAAATCAACATACACAAGACACTAAATAGCCAGTAGCCAGCAACAGTTTCTCAGGGAAAAAAGACAAGACAAAATTGAGAAAAATTTCAGGTATAAGCCACACTGGGAGAGCATCTTCTGTTACATTTTAGATCCATGCTGTTTGTGCCTTACCTGGGTCTCTCCTTGCGGTGCACAGTGAGAGAAACTGTCCTCCCTCACGTTTGTACACCCCCACTGGGACTGTGTTAGTGCTCTGTTTACATCTTCCCCTGCTGAACTGCTACTCCTTCATGGTACTTGCACACAAAAGCATCTTTTCTATTTTTAGGTTCTCCAACTCATATCCTGTGAAGAGCAGTGGTGCACTGGGCATGTTCGGTTTCATTTATTTATTTCTCATCACTTATTAATGGTGTGTAACATATGTATATGTCATTTAGATGCCTGGATTTATCCTTCATATTTTTAAAATTATGTAATGAAGTCTCAGCAGGCTTGGGATGCTTCTGCTTATGCTTTTTTTGTGTGTGTGTGATGACTTGCTTTTGCTGCGTTTAAATGTCAGTGGGAATTCTTTCACTGACTCCAGTGGAAATAAGAGTGTTTCCCAAGTGAAATTTTCACCCTACATTCTCACCCCACCCCCAAATTTTCTATTCTGTCAAGTATTTAAATATAACACTAGATCTCACTGCTGTCTGAAATACCCATGAGTGAGTATGCATTCTTTTTAATTACATTATGAATGAAACTTCGGGAAAAATCTTGAAAACACGAGAAGAGATTTTCTTAATGTTAAAGACCTTAGATGAATTCAGCAAACTGAGGCTGAACTAGCTTTTCTACCTCAGTCTCAATAACCCAATTACTATTGCCCTCTTTTAAAATAATGACCCAAATTTCTGTTCCATTGTCACTAAAGCCTCCATTTAAGATTTTCAGCTTTCTGTAGCCCAAATCTTTCACATATAGCTAAAAAAATGAATGAAAAGCAGCTGGATATCCAGTTACTGAGCACTTATAATTTTCACTGATTTAGTTAAAACTATGGCAGCTTGGCAATTCCAAAATCAGGCCAGCCTACTGAGTTTCTTTATATATAGTGATGTAGTGACCTGATTTTCAGAACTGTTGAGTATAAACAAGTTTTAGTAAGCCCAGGACATCTTCAGGTGCTTCACAAATTTGGATATCAGACCACTACTTGTATTAAATCAACAAGAATTTGTCAAAGTCTCCAGAAGTATCCAGGGAGGTAACAGAACATTAATTTGCTCTTCTGGGTTCACTCTGTAACACTGAGCATGATTCACGCATGTAGATCCCAAAGTGACACTGTTATAATTTAACCACATCCTGAGCTTTCCTTTTAATTATTTTTCTCAATGAACATTACAATATGCAGTAACATTTTGGTACAGAGAGCAATGACACATCCTGTACCAGAACAGATAGGAGCACTGATAATAGAACAGAGAGGCCTTTGTTCATCTGTTTGAAAAACAAGCAGCTACATTTTTAATCTCTTTCTTTGAAGAACTCTGTTGTGCTCCAGCTACAGTGTATAAAGGAATAGATTTAGGTTTGAAGAAAAATAATCTACATTTTTCACATTTTACTCCAGAATCTACACAGATAAGGTAACTCTGTTCTTTAGGCCTTCTGCATACATGTGGGACAGCTCCAATGCCCACATATCATCCTATAAAAGTGCTCTGCTAACAGAATGAGGAGTTAGTGAATGCAGTGGTTAATTTCTGCCTCCCCCCACCTCCCCCAACCAACCCCCTTAAACTGAAGGATGTTTCATGCCAAAACTATATTTTGGGGAAGGATGTTCCTCCCCAAATCATATTTCTAGTCATCTTGTTCTGGAAAATGCAGCACTGGAAATTTTTCTCTTTCCCCCTGCAAAGCCCTTTTTGTGTATACAAAAGCAATTTATATGTAACTGCCCCAGGTGTCCTTTTTTTTTTTTTTTTAAACTAACCTGTCCTCTTTCCTTCACATAGTTTTTTCTTTTAGAAAAAATAAAAAGATGCCTTTGGGAGTGGACTATTTGCCCCAAATCAAGGAAAATGAATACATTTTTCTCATTATATTTTATTACTCTGGCCTCTGGACCACAGTCAATATTGTCATTTTGTTTGAAATCCACGGAGTGCACAATCACCATTTTCCTTTCCTTATTATTTTATCTGATGCAATTTTGTTATTATTATACCAGTTTTCGGTCTTCTGTAGACCTGTTCTGTAGTAATCATAGTGATATTGACAATAACATCTAGCTTTTCGCCTGCTAAAATCTTTAAAACCAGTAGAAAACACTGGGGAAGGAGGCAGGGCTTGGGGAATGTCTTTGCCACCTTCTAACTATTCAAAAGCAGCATTCTGAGATTGATTTTAAAAATTTAATCCAGTAATTAATTTAATATAATGGCTTTAGTTAATTATATTAGTAATTTCAATATTGTTTCCTATAAGATTAAGACCATTAATTCTTCTTTATTTCCCCTGTTGAAGTACTACTCAAGTCACATTTTACATCTGAGGTATTCAGAAAGATTTTTCTGCCTTCTGTAAAATGCTGCATTTTGATCTGTCTCAGTATTGCCTTGGGCACTTTACTGAGCTATAAGTGCATGTCTATGCCTGTGGTATTAGGAGGTTTCTTTAAACTTCTGGTTTCCTTCAGATTTGTTTCTACACATTAGCAGAATAAGATGCTAACAATATTTTTAAAATTTAAAGTCTTGTCATCAGCTTTGTTGAGGTATGAGTTGGGCCCTTGCCTAAGAGGTAAAAAAAAGAGCACAGACAAATGGAAAATTCATGGAAAAAGCATAAGAGGCTGCACTGAGACATCTTCTGTGTGGGTTGGGGGCTATATGAAGGAGAGAGTGGGGAGTCTGTGGTAATTGAGGGTTGTTGTGACAAGGGGGACAGAAAGCATTAAAGAGGAGCCAGCTGCAACATGCAGAGGTGACAGGTTTTGCAGGAGAAACCAATAAGCAAGAGGGCAGAATCCCAGTCTCTTTGCAAGGCTCTGACCAAATGTCAGATATTTGGAAGTGAGCCTGGACTTGTTTTATTGTTTTACCTAGATTTAATTGTAAACTTGGATTTTGCCATACCAGGTGAGCACTAGGGCTCCCGGGCTGCTGCTCTGCTGCTTCTTGCTTTGTCCTGGCTCTAAGAATTCTGCATTTCTGGCTGTACAGGCAGGATAGAGAGCCTTCAAAAATAGGGTAAAAGGCAGTCCACAAAAGCCTTACCCCTTGGAGAGACAGAATGGTTTGCTATCTGTGGCTGGGGTGAGAAAGAGAGAGGGTTTCCATATCAGGCACTGATCTACTGGCTGTATTTTGGGAAACAGTTCCAGGCACCCTGGCTACATTCTGCAAGAGCAGAGTAATTTCTCTGTCTTAACAAGGAGTATCCTAAAAGGATGCAGAATGCCTCTGCTACCCCATACATATTTAAGGCTGTCCTACATAGATCTTTTTTTGATGGTGGAGAAAGGACCATCCTAGTCTTCCTCTCTGCTTCCCAGTCCCATGTTTTGTACCTCACTACGTATGACTTTTTGCCACTATAAGTAAAAGGTCAAAGGCTTTCTATTGCCCTGACAGTGCAGGGATTAAAAACGTGCCTGGACTTGTCTTGGCCTGAGCTGATTTTAGCTTGTTTTTGCTGTGATAGCCATTGCCTAGCAATCAGCTAACTGCATTTGTTATAGTTTAGCTTTAGGTTTTGGTGATAACAAATAGTTTTTCTCTGTGGACTGACCTGTCTGTGACTCCAGACTGAAATGTGTCATGGAAGAGTGCCGGTTCCTGCTATCATCCTCCCACCACCCATCATGTCTGATCACGAGGTGCTCTGCGTCAGGCAGCTAATTGTCTCAAAAATAGCCGGTTTTGACAGGATTTTTTCCTTTACAGCTATGAAAAGCTTAAACAGTATTGCTGCTCGTTACTTTGATCTGGAGGAAAGGGGGCTTTTCAAGCACAGCTCTCTCCTTGGCATTACCATCACTCGCCCCATCCAAGGATTTAGGCATCTAACCCCAGGTTATAAATTCTCCTACAGAACTCACGACCTTCAGATCTTTAGGAAATTTAGGCCAAAGAGATTCTTTTCTAAGGTCCCCATTTAAATTCTAGCAAAGCAAAGAACTGTATAGACCAGCACCCCAACTTGGTGGATATGGTTTCTTTCCCTCTTGTGTAATATATTCTTTGCAGTCTGTTTTATTCAGAAAACACTGGTTTGAGCAGCAGTCCTTTGCACAACTTTGCTTTTAGAGGGAAAGTTTCAAAATATAATTGTTCCTAGTATTTCAGAAGATCTTGCATTTTTTTATGCTAAGAATAGTTGCTTAAAAAGGAAGAAAAAAACACTGTCTGGAAGCCAAAAACTTTGTTAGTTTTGCTTTGAATATAACCCCCACCCCAAAGTATTCTCACAGTTCTATTTCTAGACAGAATTTTAAAAGCCTTAACTACTTCAAAAAGAAAATACTGCAAATTTCTGCTAATAGGTTATCTCTGTGAAAGGGAAGAGACTGGTAATGAGTAACCTTTCTCTTTCTCTTTTGCTTCAGAACATCTAAATTGTGTTCCAATTACTTCAACATATTTAATATACTTCCAATATGTATTTGTACAGTATGCAGGCAAATGATTTTCCAAAGCTTTATACAATATGGTGAGTCATAAATGGTTGCTGTTCCCACTACCCCCAATTGAGCATGAGTCACAAAGTGGTAAAGTCTGTCTCTCCGGAGTGCTGAGTGAAATCCACCTGATTTCAGGCAGTCCCTACAAAACTGACAGCTGAGTGGCATGCGGAGATCCCTTGGCTGAATGGTGCACGTCTGCCTACACATCTCTTACCTGCTGTGAAAAAGGGGCATATCGCAGCCTTTCAGGACATGTCATGTTGTAGCAATTTGCTGATCCCAGCACGTTCTGCAGCTGCTACAGGGAGACTCTGGTTGCGGCTGTGCTCCAGCTGTGCGCTCTGTCCCTGGGTTATGGGGGTGGATTTCCGAACCGCTCTTCTGGCACTGAAGTTTCCAAGTTTTGGGGCTGTGCTCAGGGAGACATTCTAGTTTGACTCAGTACCTCCACATGGCCATCACCCCCTCAGCTGTGTCACCAGGGCGGCAGCAGTCACCAAGTGGGTTTTGGCAAGTTGCTTATAGTTGAGCACACACAAAGCCTCTGCTCCCCACAAACACATGCTCCTTGAAGAGAAGTCCCTTGAAATCAGATGCTTCAAGGTGGGTGGGATTTTCTTCCTTCCATCCCTGGAAAACTAAAGCCATTTTCTTTCCACAAAGGAAGAAAATATTCTGTGATTTGGTAGTGTAGAGAAAAATATACCTTTGAACGTTCATTCCAGAATCCACATTAACCAGGTCACAAAGTGGTCTTTGGGCATACAAGACTATCAAGTCCTTATCTTCTGTTGATTAAGTTTTCCAAAGTATTCTCGATACAACTTTTTTGCCTATTAATGTACTCAATGCAGGTTACTGTCAATAATCAACTATTTGAGTAGTATCCCAGCAGTCAGGCAACATCACAGCTTCCTGCTTGAAGTTTCAAGGGTGCAGATATATCGTAATACATTTTTGCTGATGTATGAGAATAACAAGTTCCCCTTAATTTTGATATTCCCAAACACCTATATACTGCAGTTTTTAATAGCTTTTTATCCACTGATTTTTGTGAAGATTGTCTTTCAGAATCTGCTTGACCAGCTCTAGCAATGAATGAAGGACCAGGAAGGGTAGCAAAAGTTATCTTTTAAAATACTTTTCAGTGTACCTCTAATTGATTTTCTTTCTGCATTTGAGTTTTCTGGCTTGTATCTCTTAATAATTTTAACAAAATATGCCAATCAGATATTAAAGCTCTATTCTACTATACACATACAAATAGCCTTTCCCATTAAAAACTTGACAGTGTAAAACCCTTATTATAAAAATTTTTCAACATTTTTATTACTTTCTTCAGAGGAATGGTTACATTTCTTTCAGTATACTCTTCATGTACTTCAAATGTGATTTCGCTTACTTAGTTTTCATCATTTTAACATTAGATGTCTAGTCTAACCAACTTTCCTAGATTCCCTTTACAGTCAGTGGAGAGAGATATTTGGCTCTGGAGGGCTGATTTATAACTCCTGTTTTAGACTTCTGCTTCTCTTGATTGACAACAGAAGTGTAGCCTAGACAACTCCATAGATTAGGCAAGTTAAATCCTATTCTTGGCCACCTTTGTGCATGGAAATTTATGGGATTGGGACTAAGTTGTTTAAACACTGAAAGTACCTGTGGGGGCTGATTGATAGACTAATTGATTTATTTAGAACCTTTCCAAACTGTGAGTACAAAACAAAGAAGAATCATCTAGGTTTTTTTATGGAGAAAAGAAAAAAGGAAAAATATAAAAAATATTTTAATATTTGTCTCTCAAGTGTAAAAACACAGTAACAATGAAGAATAACAATGAAAAATACCTGTACAGCATAAATTTGTAACAATAAATGAAAGTAAAGATGTAAATCTGCCTAGTGTGTTTAGGTAATGCCCCAAACATAGCCTTGAGTTTTCAGCAGCCATACATGGCTTTAGCTACATGTTCTAGAATTCACGTGAGCCATTGCTGCTTCATTGTCCCCAGAAATCCCTTTTTGATGAGTCAGGTGCTTTCCTTCAGGCAATGGACAGTGTGTGCAAACCACCAGGGTGACTAACCTTCCACCTATCAAGAGTAATGAAAATATGATATACCGCCAAGGGCAACAGGCTTTAAAATGTGCTCCATTTAGCATTTTGTAGATTTTTTTTTTTTACTGTGAATGTTAACTGAATAACCTAACCAAAGTTCTGGTCTGCATCAATGTTCCACTTGATGACAAGCCAACAAAAGAGAAATGCATAAAAATTAAATAAATCAGTCATCAAATTTAATTTATTCTTTCTTCCACCACCTCTTCTTTACTAGCCTTAGACCTTCTTTCTTCCTTCTTTCCTTAGGTATCTCCCTCCTCCCTTTCTGACTCATTCACTCCTTGGCTTTCCTAGTTACCTACATTTCTAAGAGAGAGCTCATGCATTTGGGCTGGCTGAGCTAAAGATCTGCAAACACAGAAATTGCCTGGATGTGTAACCACTATTATTGTTTGGGCAGAAAGATGCTGCAGCTGCTGGTTTTTTTCTTCCACCTTCACCTCCATCTACTTAGCTGAAAATAAACCTACTAGTCTTTGCAAAAGCCATGTCTTCAATGTAAATGAAAAACCTTGGCTTGCAAGATGTCCTTTGGCTACCAGGGAATCACAAACTTGGATGCATGGACATAGAGTTAACCTGGCAATATAATTAAAAATGTATTTATATGGCTCCTGATCTATGGACCCAAGTTAACTCAAAATGCCACATGTTTATTCAAATTCTGAGGTGTTTCTTAGCACTGTAAAGCCTGAATTATCATATCGTGCACAGATTTCACCCATAGTATGATGGCGGCTGCAGGGAAAAGAAAGTAATTTATAGCTTTAGTTTCATACACATTAATTCAGAGCAGCTTTTTTAGCTATGGTGTAACTGAAGGTCTTGGGAAAGGGAAAAGTGAGAATGGATTTTGTGGTATACATGTAAAATGTGTAAATAAAGTGTGATTTGCTCGCTGTGATTATTTAGACCTTTACTGCAAGAGTTCAGTGTATGTCTACTGAACATATATATAATTTTGTAAATGAGGACATAAACTAGATTTACTGTTTGAGACATTTCAGCTCTGCCACATAACCCAATAATGAAGAGAGAGTCCACTGAAAAGTTCCTTTATACAGAATGTAAAGTAGATATAGATTATCTTGTAATAAATCACTTAACTTAATCTTGACATTCACATTACATGCAGATGCCAGGCCTTGGCCTTTGTCCACGCTCAGTTTCTAAGTCAATTTTCACCCAGGCAGATCTTCACTCAAAAATTGTGAAAGAAGAAATTCTGAATATTGTCCAGATATGAGATGAAAGTCTCTTTTCTGAAATGAATTAGCATCCAAAAAGATGCATTAATTGCACATCCAGCATTTTCAAATTTTCCTGGGAATCAAAATCCCTAAACTGTACTTCCCACAGACTTTCTGTGCATACATTATGTTTTTCCTTCTTTTCACGGTCCAAATCTAAAAGGCATCATGTCACAAGATTAGGAGTATACTTCATTTCTGATTGTTTTGACAACTGTACAACTGGAAAAATTTGAAGAGCAAGGCAGAGGCTTGATGCTAGCTGGAGAGGCAGCTGACATGGGTCAGGCAGTCACTGCACGTTAGTGCACCAGGTCACCCTTTACAGGGTCTCCATGGGTTTTGTTGACCATCTCAGTAGCTCAGTCTCCTCACATGGGCATCTGAAGCCCTGTGGTAGAAATTTTGAGGTATCTGGATGGACACAGTAACCTGGGTTGCCTTCCTACAGTGAACGTAATTAGACTCATCTCCTGTCCTCAAAAGGAGTGTTTTTATTCTTGCCACAGATAATTGTAAGGCCTTTATGGAATATTTGTTGCACATTTGTGGGCCACGAGTCTCAGCTAGTTTTTTTTGAGTCATGCTATTTCTTACCCAGAAGAGAGGGTGGGTGCCTCCTGTGCTGATGAAAGAGCTGTACTTGGAGTGTGGAAAGAACCTCAACTTGAGGTGGCATGCCTTTTGCCTGTATTTCTGCTTTAACCCTCGGGTCATTAAACTTCCTAAAAAAAAACCCCAAGGTAAGTGAAGAGGAAGGACTATGAGTGATTTGGGCATGAATTGTGGAATCTGGGAGACACACTCATTTACCACAGATATGGTGATCTAGCTCTCAAGCATTTTGTCAGGACATGATACTGGGTTCTCTGGAGTATCCTAAGCTGGTTGTGCATTAGAAACAGAAGAACCATATTAACATAAGCTAATAAATCTTGCTACTTTGCTGAGCAAATTGCTTGGGTGGGCGGAGCTCGGATTAAAAGTAGGTATTTTGTTTCTGGTACTCTGGGTAGCTCTTTCAGAGATAATTTATGTATTTCCACACTGTAGCATGAAAATAAGAAATGTAAATATGTATAACTATATTATAAAGACACATATTGTGTGTTTATGTGTATCTATAATTGTTGAGTTTGTTGATATATACAATTGTTGATGTGTCTCTGCTGGTAGCAAGGCAATAATAGTATTTCCCTCTCACAAGGGGCTGCAGGATGTACTAAAAATTGTAAGGGAAGAAGGTAATTCTCATAAAGACGAGGAGTCTGGTAGTAAAGGCAGCAGCTAAACTGAGAATGTCATCTTGGCTCTACTGTCAGAGCACAAGGTGCAGTGACTATTCAGCCGTTATTGTGATGATCTGCAAAGTATTTCACTTGAACAAAGAAAATGTGAAAGAAGCCCTGGAGGCACCAAGCTTCCCAAGAAGCAGGTCTGATGATAGGCCTTAACAAGTAGCCTTGCTTTAAAATCTCTATTAAGTCATAAAGTAAGCAACAAAATAATCTGGAGAAACCGTATCTCCACAATCGTAAGATAGCTTGCAATCAGCACAAGAAGTTTCCTTGAATTCATTACAGCATTCTAGCAGAACTACTGTTGCAACAGATGTCAACAAGAGATGCTGTTACATGCTGTCTTTCCAAATCACAGGAATAATCCTAGCATGTGGTGTTTGGAAAACAAGATGATGAGTTAGTTAGAGTTACGTAAACTCTGGTAAGGAAACAATAAGACTTTTTTTCGTCTAATAAGAGTTCACAAGAATTTTACTGGAAGAATCACTGTCTGTTAACAGGGCATTTTTGATAGATTGTGATTTCTAAAATATATATTTTTTTCTATGCTCTGTTTGACAAATTGCTTCAGAATGAGATTGAGTGAGCACATTTAAAATCATCTCAGATAGAGTAAAAATCAGAATTTCAGAGGCTTTCTCTGGCACCTTTACAACATTCCTGTTTGCTGCCTCTCCTTATGCATACGGCATGTTTGAAGTCCTATTCTCAGCATTATTTAGTCAAGACATTGCTCTCAGGCCTGGTTTCAGATGGATCATATGTTAGTATATGAAATAGTGAAAGAGTTTCAATTCTGTAATACTGCTCTGTTGAGTGAAGCTCCAAGTACTTGCCTACTGAAGTCCTCATGCAACATAAAAAATGCAAGATTTTTGTTCTACATCCGGAAAAAACAGCTGCCATTAAAGTTGGATTAGTTGAGTTTAACTGAGGTGGGGAAAAAGCTTGGCTAGTACCAGTAACTAACCTAGGTTAGGCAAGTTAAAGTATCTGCCAAGTTAAAGTACAACAGGTTCAGTGTCAAATACTTCTCTGACTGTGTTCCAGATTATTCTTTCCTGTGATGCTTCAGATTTCTGGATCTGCTTCAACGTATATAAATAGTTAACCCATTAGTTACCTTTTCCTGACCCAATATAGTGTCCAACTGTTTTCTTTTTTCTTCTGACAGTAGAAATCTTTTACACTATACACTGCTTATTCAAAGAGGAAAGATGCATGCATCAAGTCTTGCCAAAGTGTTTGGATTTCACAAAGTTGACATGGGTACTGAAAAATAAAATAATGTAGAATGCAAAAAGGAAGACAAGTTGGAGCTCAATATGAAAGGGTGTGACCCTTTGCAAGACAGTTTTGTTTGGGCAGACAAATTAAGGCTTTAAAGCATATCAGCATCTACTGGGTATTTCTTCCAAAAGACCAGATTTTCTGAGCCTGAACTTACAACTTATGCTATTTTAGTACACAAGGGTCAATTCTACTTGACCATTTCTATTTTTTAATTCTGAATATGAATGGTTGGGAAGCAAAGAACATTACGTACATGGGATGGTATGTTACACAGGCAGAGAGTTTGTGAATCAACCCTAATCAAATCTTTAAAAGCAAAGTACGCAGGGATTGAAACAAGAACATAGTTCAGTTTGCTATGACCTTTGCAGCATGTTTCAGGACAAAATGCATTTTATGATTATGCTTTATTCTTATTAAAACTTTCCATAACTTTTTTCAAGATCAGGAAGGTGAGAAAGTAGCAAAGTGTAGTAGACTAAATATCCCAACAAATCTCAACTCCGTTCTTGTGTATGCCATTTCTAATACTGCTGCCATTACCACAGTGTCTCAATGCCTTCCAGTAACACACTAAGCAACATGACCATCTGTCAAATGTTTGTGCTCTCTGTTTCTTTCCTGAGGGGAAGATGTGCATTCAGCAGAGTGTTTTCTTTTGGAATTTACTTTTAATAAAATCTAAATGCATGTGCTATTTGTTTGTTAAAGAAGTCAAACAAATATGCCTTGCACTCAGGATGGTAGGTATGCAGGATGCCATAGCCCAGGGCTGCCTCTGGGAGAAGGAGAATTGCTGGTTCCTGCCCAGAATTGAGTAAAAGCAGTGGACAGGTCATGAAAGGAGGAGGTTGGGGAGTGCTTAAAGGGAGCTGTGGCAGAGAGGGTACTCACACAATTTGGGAATGCAGGAAGGAGATATGCTTTATTTTTACATGTTTGACTGTTTGCATTCAAATCTTATGTTGCAAACACACACACAAAAAACGTTTCAGTCTAATTCCCACATACTGTCATCAGAGCCGTTCTGCTGAGCATCCCAGAAGTGGAACAAGAACTCTATGACACTGAAGCATGTGGCAGATTTGGGAGAGCATGTTTACACATTGACTGCCTCCACTTTTTTACTGTCCAGCTCAGGATAACCTTCACAAATCCCAATATCTCCTGCACACATATGAGAGAGAGTGAAAGAGCTTTTTAAACAAACCTTTAAAAATATCATTGTTCTCTAGTTGCAGAGACACATATGCATTTGCATTGATGCAGACAAGTGCTGTCTGTAAGGGAAGATTATTTTATTTCTCTCTGTCCCAAGACATACATTTAGTCTTAGTTCTCTAGTCCCCAAAACTCCCACACATTTTATTGGAAAATATACCTGAACAAAGATAGCAAGTTCTGTCCTTGGAGAGGCAGAAAGTAGATTTTGGTCTTAGATTTATACCAGCAGTATGTGGAGACAGAAAATATGCAATAATTCAAAGAGATTTTACTTATCAGAGCTTTAGACAACAATTTGTCAGTACTTAACTGTATTGCTGGATGACTCATTCCCATTTCTAATACCTAGGAATACAGGGCATGTGTGGGAACACAATGTCTGCATTGATTTTAATCTGATCTCTTTTTATACTGGCTACAAATAGCTCAAAACGAACCCAATCAGATAAGCAGAGCAGAAAATGATTGCAAAAACACATATAGTAAGCCACTCACAGGGGCCTCAGAAAGGCCAACACACAAAACAGAAAACACCAAGGTAGCAAAGAACAACTCATAAAAGGATACCGTTACTCTATGCTATGGCTAAATAATTCAGCTAGGCAAAGTGAATCCCTGTGAAGAAAGAGAAAGATTTTCTTTTTAGGTGAAGGACCAGCAGTTCCACTACTGGAAGCCTAGTGTTAACATTACATCATTTTTTAATCACTTCAATTTTGGATCCCTTTCATGCAAATCCAAGCTCCATGCCAGAGTAGGAATGGGTAATACATTGCTTTCACTAGGCAGGATGGAGAAGGCAGGCTTTGCTGCTATTGTGCTTTCAGTGTTTAAAACACTGTACATGCTCCAGCACTCACTGAACTCTCCTTCACAGATGCCTGTTGCAGTCTTTGGCTCCAGAAGGCTGCTGGAAGAGTGGGTGTGGTAGACTTTTGGGAAAGAGTTCTCCTGTTATGGAAGAATCTTTAAGTTTTTGAAGTTATTTCTGATCCAAAATGAAACAAAAATCTAAATTTCATTATTCTTTTGCAAGCTGCTCCTCTGAAAACAACTTGAATCAGGTGGTTCAGGTTTTTTTTCAACAAGTTATTTGCTTTCAGTTTTGACATTTGCCTTTTTCTTCACCTTTTAATAAAAATCAAAATCCCGTCCCTCTAGCCCCTAAAAACATAAATAAAAGAACCAACCAAGCCAATCTTTCTGTTTTAAAATTTTCCAAACAGGCTCTGTCAACAATTTCAAAAGCTTTTGATATTGGAATATTCATCATAGAGGTATGTCTCCAGAGCATTGCCATAGCCTTGGCAAGTCAAGAATTTTCAACAAAAATGCCTTGCTGGCCTAGCTCCTTAGCATATATTTCTTGTGCCAGCCTGAAGGTAACCCTTGGGAGACACGGTGGAAAGGGAGAAATAAGGGATGCAGAATAAAAGGCTCACTCCTAACCTAGAAGGGATGATAGGAAGAAGCAGTCATACTGGAAGCTTACAAAAGACACAGGTGACATTCTGTCTGATGTCAGAGTAGCCCCTTTGACTATGCATATGCAGCACAAATTCCCTTTTTTACATCAGAACAAACTATAAGTCACTTGAGAGTACTGCAATTACACTGATTTTACGTCAGAATAAGTCAGAGAACTGTCAACATTGCTATAAGGCCAAGGATCAGAATTTCATCTTGCCTTCTTCATGTGACTGTGCATCTGCCCTTCATTCCTTCTGATAGGCATCTTTTCTTTTTGAAACATTTCTCTGAATACAGTTATGTGGAAAAATAGAGAGGCCCACAAAAGTTCCCGAGGCAGTGCCATCTGAAGGAGGCATGCATCCAGATTGATCAGAGGAGTCCTTAGCTACAGCAGACAGCCATCTCCCTCTCCTGGTCCTGGAGCTAGTTCCACTGACAGCAGCCCAGGGCCTTCACAGACAGATCCCAGGGCAGACCACAAATATGTGGCTTGCCATCCTGGGACAAGCCTGCTCTAAGTCACATGTAGTTCACACAAGGAGGGAGCGCAGTCTGCAGAGAACAGCCGCACAATTAATGTTTGCAGAAGCCCCCTGCATACATTTCCTGAGATCATCTTAGCAGAAAGCTATGAGTTTCCTCCAATTTGCCAGACCAGACAGTCAATATGTTCAGAACTGGGAAGAACAGTGTTGTATCACGAATACCTCCCAACAAAAATCCTACAGAGACAATATGAAAAATGAGATCTAGAAAAGCATTTACATATTTGCAACTGCAGCAAGCCCAAGTAAAATTTACCTTATGTTTTCCACCTAGGCTGGAATAAACTTTTTAAGAAACTATTCTGAAGAGAGTATAGGGTGTCACAGTTTGAAGGCTTCATGTGACTGAAGTGCTGGTTCCCAAGTTGTGGGCCCCAAGTTGGAGTTGACCTGTGAATAAGTCACAACCTAGCAGAATGGATGTTTTTCCCCACTGGCTTCATGTTCCAGAGGCAGAACCTGGCCCACCTGTGTCTTTGTGGCTCCACCCCCACCCAGCTGGTTGTGGTTGAGGCCAGGGCTACTTTAACCAGGAGCTAATTAGTTGGAGGAGCTTCCTGTTTGATGTGGCTTTTGTTGGGGCTGGTTGCATTTTGTTGAACTCTCTCAGTGGTGCCCTTCTGTATGGAGGGCCACTGAGGGAGTCATCTCTGTCCGTTGTGTCCAGCAGGCAATGCTGGCACCACAGCGGGCAGTGGAGGAGCTGGGTCCACAGGAATCTATAGCAGGACTGTCTGAAAGAAGCCTTCTGAGGGAATGTTGCTGAATTAAGTGTTGACCTGTGTGACCAGGCAACTGATGGCAGCATAAAATGACAATGGCTAAATCAGCACAACAGTGACCCCTGTATCTGTGACAATGAGTACCTACCTGTTTACTGCTGAAATGAATGGAAAGTTGCTTATGTACATCTTAGGCTTTTGCTAGCATCTTGGTCATTGTCTTCCAGCAGCCTGAGGGAAAGATTATGAGATAAAATGAGCACCCACAAAGAGAAGCAGAGGGCCTCATAATCCTATTCCATGGAATAATCTGTTCTATAAGGGCAACGTATTTTCTCGATGGCAAAAAAGTGTGTGGGACCTCTATGAGGAAATGGTTTCAAAGCTGTACTCCAGATCCATTGCAGATATCCTGAATTTTCATATAACACTAGGGAAGCTCAGAGATTACACAGTGCATTTTGGTTTTACTGGCAATCTTACATCTTTCTCTGCCAAGCCTGAATCTGCAAAGCCATGATTAGGAAGAAACCCCTTAGTCTTCTCCATACTGGGTAGCCACTGAATGGAAACTTTAATATCTCCTTGGACAATAAATTCCCCTCATGAATTTATCCAGTTTGGACAGGTAATAGAAAGCTTTCCCTTCCTCACTGAAAGTATAGGCCAGTGAAGACACTGAAGGCTACCAGGATTTTGCCTTCTGCACACAGGGTTTCATTTGTACCTGTGGAAGATATGTTGTACCCGGATCTCAGGGACAGGAAGGCCTGAGGGTCAGCAAGATGTCAGGAAGATGTCAGAGGAAGAAATTCAATAAGCATCCACTTAAAACTCAATAATTCAAGAGGATTATCACCTTAGAAATCAACTAAGTGGAGCATATTGCTTGCCAAATAAAGGAAAACTGGGTTATTTATTGTTTTAGCAAGGATTTTTTATTAAAGCAAACACAAAGTTTATTGCATTCAAGTAATAAAGATAAGCAGCAAGGAAACTTCTGAGATTAAATAATCACCTTCTCCAAGAACTAAATTGTTACTTTTACTGAGTGTTTTCTTTCATTGTTAAAGCACAATTTTAGTTTTAATTAAACAATTCAATATTAAACCCCATATTTTTTGAGCAGTATACTAGACGCCTTAGATTTGGGGAGATTTTGCCTGCAGCTCTCATCTGGAATAAGCATCCTAAAATTATTAAAGGCAAATATGTAAATGCCCCTGCCTTCAATCTGTGCAATTTAGATTCAGTTTAGATAACTGCAAATGTATGGACTATATTGCCTATCTCTACACATATACTCAAGTTTACTAAAAATAAAAAATTTCCTCTGATTTACATCTGTTTTATTTTTTTTCTGTTAAACTAAGAGTGGATTCTCCACCCATACATGGAACAGTAGCTAACTCTCAATTAATTTTAAAAGATCTTTAATAAAAAAATGTGCTGGAGAGGGAATTAAGTTACTAGAAATTAAGCATCTGGACTCCTCTAAAGTATAAGTGTTTTTCCATCACTCTGGAAAATGATTTGACTTCAGGAAAAAATATACAATACTTGACTAGTTGACATACTCTGGTGATTCATTTTGCATGCTGAAACATGCCCACTCCCATCACTTGAACTAAACACTAGCTTGTTTTGTTTCTTAAACAATGTGAAATAGTAGGATTTATAAATCTACAATAGTTGCCAAAACTAGATTAAGACCAACCTAGAACTGATATAATATGGCTTTCCTTGGATGTAAGGTCTCTAAATGACAGGAGACCTTTGTTCTTAGTGCTGAAACATTAGAAACAGAAAAAGCACGAAAGGAGAGGAGATAGAATATCTGTCTATACAACACTATGTTAAAACATGGAGAGACTAAAGGAGCAGACTGGCCTTCCACAAAGCCCCACGACAGAGACATTCATGCAGGGTATGATGCTGTTGTCCCGTCTGGCTTTCTCAGAGCTCGCTCCAGTAGAAGCATCCCTGTCTCCAAGTGCACAGTGTACCCATCTCCCTGGGACTTCTTTTGGCTGTACAGCAAAGGAAAGAGTGACTTGAAGTAATTCTAAAAGTAAGCGGTAGTTGAATCACTTAAAATAACCCTGAGGGGAGATGTCATAAGCTGCATCAAAATTCAAAAGAAGGCTTCAAGAAGTTGATCCTGAAGCATTTGCACTGGGCTCAGCCTCAGTACAGAAAAAAAAGTATTACCTCAGGCTCCTGCATCACACCTAAGCAATTGAGATGAAACACATCTTCTTTAGCTTTAAGCATCTAAAAGTTAAGCGTCTGCATAAAACTGCTTATAGGAAAGAGGGAAGCGTAGCCCCAGGACCTCTTATCTCACCCCAAATCAGGTCCCAAGTAGGTTTCATGGCTTGCTGCTCTGCACTGGATGCAGCCTGGCTCCCCTCCTGCACCCCACACACTTACCATCATATACCTGTGTGGGGTAAAGGCATGTAAACCTAATACCCATCCTTTAGTTGCCATGTCTTTGTAGCAGAAAGAAACAGTTTTATTCCATACACTAATTTTTAATCCTTGTCACTATTACCATACAAATATTAAATGGAGAGATCAAAACAATTTGTAAGGACCATGTTCGGTCGAGACAGCATCCATGGCACTGCAGCGAAACAAAGGGAAACATGCAGAGAGTCAGCACAGAGAAAAACCCTCAGAAAACCTGCAGTGCAGCAGGATGAGTAAACTAGCTAACGAAACACTTGATATCTTTGTACAGCAAGCCACGTTAAATGAGGCATGAAAGAGTAATCTGGACATGCACTTAGTGAAAGGCACAGACTGAAAATGAAAGAACCAGCCATACAGCTTCAAGCTGTGATATTGAAAAAGAAATTATAAATGAACCTGTTCAGGGTTAAAGACAAAAATTAGTACATTTGGAAATTGTTAAAAAACCTGAGCGATGACTTGCCATTTATTTATTTCATGGAGCTTGAAGACATGAGAGACCTTTGTATCATCTATTTTGACTTCCTTAATAATACAGGCTATTACATTTCTCTCCTAATACTTAGGTTACCTTATCAGGTACAGTTAAACCAATGCTGTGCTTAGCTGCATGAAAACAGGTACCCCTGATTAACTGTGTCATTGAACTACACTGTTAGGCTAAAGGACAGAAGGATTATTTCTGTCCTCAGAGGAATAAATGGTTCCACTCCACAGGCAGAGGACAGGGAAGACAATTCAGCTCAGAACTGAGGGCATGCCCAGAAGAAACTAATCCACACCGCTAGCAGAAAAACAAAACCAAAAACCATCATAACAGTTGTTCTTCCCAGGTGCACAGTTTATATTTTTCCCCAAAGCTGGTGTTTGGCAAGATTTTAAGTGCACAAATAAAGCTCACGGATGTATTCACCTCCAAATCAGGCTTCCCATTTCTGCCCTGACCTCTGCTTGCTCTTGCACCATTTTCATCCTCAACAAATGGCGATCCTCATCAGTTTTGGAGAGGAAGGCAGGAGACAAGCTAAGCAAAACCCTGAAATAAAAATGGTCAATTGTTCTTAAGGAAACAGAAGTGGAAAAAAAAAAATCCACAAAGATTCTTCTCCATTCTTACAGGCACTCATAAAAGCCCTGAAGCATGAGATTTGATTATAACCGTATCTTTATTTAGAGCTGCAAGTGCTGTGGGCATACCTAAGGCAATGCTTAACCCTCTGTCCCCTAAATGAGGCTCAATGATTTCCACAGGGCTGCTTGAGAGTAGCAGCAGAGAAGACTCAGGCATGAAATATGAAGGCTAGGCATGAAGGAAGAGCTGCATCTCCTTTAGTTACAAAGTGAGAAAACAGTAAAAAGGCTAAGTGGAGGTTTCAAAGTAAAAGAAGGAAAGAACAGGGGAATTTATGGCATCTAAATACATAAAAGGTTAATACAGTCTAATGCTTAGCATAACAGATGATAGGATTTTGCCTAGAGTTGAATTCAAACATAGAAATGTATGTAAATCTCATTTTAACAATGTCAAACAGAGAATCCAACACTGCCTCAGATCCTCTATTTATTCTCCTTCACCCGACATCTGGATTGAACACCAGTATCCTCTTGTGCTGTCCCTGTGACACACACAATGCTAAGTAGAGAGACAAGATCATTTTCCTCTTACTTAATACTCTCTTGTCCATACATCCCAAGATAACATTAGTCTTTCATGATAAGCCTTGAACATAGAGCTCAGAGCTGTGGTTATCCATGAGGGCATCATTCTCCCTTACTGACTCAAAAAAAAGAATATAAAGGACATCAATATCAATCTGTGGATGCAGTCTGTTAATAAAATCTTCAGTCTGTGCTCCCAGTAGTACTACTCTGGCTGTCAACCTGCAAACATCTAAGCAGGTAATTCACACCACTGCGTATCATTATACTATCCTTATGATTTACCACAACTTGTTATGTCTTCTTCAGGCTTGTTATTAATGATTTAAATAAGAATATAGAAGTATCTCACAATGGATTTCTTTTCTGCTATGTATTTTAAAAGTGTCCTGACATTGGCTTCAAACACATCAGTGTTTTCATTTGTCTTTTAAATGGCTTATTATTAAGGGAACCAATTTCTGAGTTTCAAGGAGTCATCACTTTTCAGATTCTTGGGAGGAAGGTTGTAAACAATTCCCCCCATCATTTTTAAGTACTGCCCACACAAAGATTATGATTTCACTGCACCAACAGTCATTTTAATTCTGGGGAAACTGGCAATTTTAAAAGTTTCAGATACATAAATTTTGTTTGTGCTACGTTCTGCTCACACAAATTAAAAACTGGGAGAAAGTGGAAACTTCTATATAGACAAAAATCATGTCTTTAGGCCAGAGATTACACTTTTTTTGTCCATTAGAATGAAGTCCAATATTTATTATATTGTACAAAGTGATGGACATCTTGCATTAAGAAAACTCCATATATTTGTGCAGGTTTGCTCCTGTTCACATTGATTCTGCAGTAAATACAAGCTGGATTGAGGTTATGATGTGAAGTTATGGTGTCTACAAGTTTGTAGCTGCCACATGATGGCAAAGGCTACTTATATGTTGTTTTGTAATTTGTGTCATCCCATTGCACCATTATCTGCATTGTTCTGCCCTGGCACAGGTTCACTGCCTGTACCTGACATGCTCCAGGTTTATACAAGGGTAAGCAGAGGGGAATCAGCTTTACTGAGTTGCTGAGGAAAAAAACTGATACAGCACTTGGCACCAAGTAAAGAAACTGGAGGAAGAAATGACTTGAAATACTGCAGTAGATACAAGGGAAGAGCAAAAGTCCATTGCTGTGACAAAGCTGCACAAAGAGAAGGAATCAGGATTAAGCGGTGGTTTCCCAGCAAAAATAAGCAAGGGGCGTAAACTGTTTAACATAATCCCATGACATAAAATGGAAACAAAGGCCAACTGACAGAGAACAAAAAAAGGGAAAGAGAAAACAAGGGTTTCTTTTTTTGCTGTAGTGTCTGTGGTTTATCAGATACTACACACCTTGCAGAGCAATTTAATTGGATGAAGAGCTCTGTATTATTATCCGACCACATAATCACATTAAAGTTTGACTTATTCACTTAAACCAGAACAAGTAGGTAGCAAAGGGTCAGGTTATTATGTAAACTAGACTATGCACTTCTCCATGAACCCTGAAAGACTCAGACAGGCATAAACTATGAGAAATGCTTTTTAGCTTCTTAAAAATTATTTTACAAAAATAAAACTCCAAAACATATACAACCAAACCTGTGTAGCTGACCTGTACTGTCTCAAACAAATCAGTGGGTGATGTATGTCACTACAGAGCACATTAGCTATTTTCAGCAGCTTTTCATGTGTGTTATGAACCAATCTGTGTCTTTTTTTAACTATAGGCAATTAGCAGCTGTGGGGTAAAAAATTTGAGGTGTCAACAACACCCAACAGAAAATAGTCTCTTGCGGCTTTTAAGTGTCATGCAATGGCTACTCTGAACGGTAATTCTTCCTGATAACATCTAACTCCCTCCAGTGTGTGCAAGGACAGAAAGCGGGTGCAGTTGTGGTGAGAAGGGGAGATAATATGCTCTCCTGCAAAGTGGCAGTGGAGGAGAAGGAGGCAGGAGGGGAACAACTGTGAAGCAGACATGCAGCAGCCTCCCTAGTTCTCTCCATCAGATCTACCTGGGGCCCAGACTATGCTCTGTTCACATTCATAATTTAGTTTCTGTACTTCTTCTATGCTATTTTTGGAACTGAATCCACATTTTAGTCAAGATGTTACCTTACATAAGCATGACATTATCATCCTTATTTATGTGGCCACCAGTTGTGTTATTCACTGCTGCTGTGTGCTGACTAGTGATCCTGGCCAAGCATGCCTTGGTCATAATTTTTACTTATTCCATCCAATTTAGAAGATCCTAAACCACCAGAGCAGTGTGAGAACTTTTTGTTGTTCCAGCATGCAGTAAGTGAAACTAGATATACAGTAGTGAAAAGTGGAACATAAATGCAGTTGAAATGTGTGATCTTTTCCTTGTATTACTAAACCACCAAACTCCCTTACTAAAACGGAAAGTTTTATTAGAGATGAAGTTGTCTTTCCTCTACTGTTTTGGTATTAGCTGCAAGTGTTGCATCCGAAAAGCTTACCCAGCCCAGTGAGATAGAGCTTTTTTTAAATTTTATTTTTAACTGCCTGTAATTGTCCATTAAGATATATCTGCTATTTAAGGGTAGGATATTATCAAAAGGTCTGGGAGTTCTCTCTGTGCATGGCAAAGTGCTGAATCTTTATGCACACTAGAGATATCAAGTAGCACTTCCAAAGGAGTAGGGAAAGGACTGAAGTTAGAGATGACTCACACTGAAGGGCTCTTACTCTCTCCCCACCTTCTTCTCTCCTCCCCTCTCTCCAATTTGGCACACAAGCAGGTAGGCAAGCTGGAAGCTTTTAGTTCTGCCTGATAGTCTAACAAAATACCTAGCACAGATGCAGGGAGCCAGCATAAAAGCATGGTGTCTGATTAAATGAGATATCAGGAGCCAAGAAAAAGATTGCAGTGCCTGCTGAGTTGAAATGGAAGTCAGGTTGAAAGGAGGTGTTCCTTGCTCAGACAGACGGCACAGGCACTGGGGAAAGAGTACGAAGTGAAAAATGAAAAAATGTAGGAAATGCTAATGTCTTAGAAGAAAAATGGGAGCCTCTGGCAATCAAAAAAACCCCACACTAAAAAAAAATATCAATCACATACTCTAATCTTATCACAAAGAGTCTCAGTGTCACTAAAAGGCACTAAAGCATGTGCCGAAGTAGCAAGCCCCACTGAAGGCCAAGGAGGAATTAGAGGTACTGACTGCCTTCCACAAGGCTTTACACATGCTTTAAAATATACCTACCTAAGTTTAAATCCCTTCCTGAACAGGGTTATTGTATTACCGAGTCCAAGTTTTCCATTCAGCTGCAGTAGAATAGAATAGAATAGAATAGAATAGAATAGAATAGAATAGAATAGAATAGAATTACTTCCTGAATTATAAGTTATATCTAAGGTATTAGTAAGTCTAGAATTTCACACAGCTTTCTGTAGTTATTTTCCTTCCTGTTTAACCTACACAAATAGGTGGGGATACTAAAGCGGAAGTTGGGTGAGCAAAAAAGGTAGGACTGAAAATGTCACCAAGGTCAGCAGAGAGCTAGTCCTTTAAAGAGAAAAGAGGTGTACACAACCAAGGAGTTCTTAATCAAAAGGCAACTAACCAGACTATGCCCACTGAACCGATTTGTCTTCATTCCTTAATGTTATTACTCACTGGCTGCTCCATTTAATTACTATTAGCACTTGTGGGAGACAATAGTGGGTGATGGGTAGGGAGGTACAGAAGTGCCCTTAATGCAGAAAGCAGATGATCATTTCAGGATCCCTTATGATCCCCGCTATCCCTGTGAAGTGGGAGGGTGAGAGTAAGCAATAAAAGGACAAACCAGTTTTTCCCCTTTTCAGTATTAAGCATTCCATACTCCCATTCCTTTAATTCCCATTAGACATATTAAAAATATCAGCATCTTAAATACTAAGCTTTAAGAATTTTTAATTTAATTTTCATTAAAAATAAATATTTGAATAATAATTTTAAAATGTTTGCAATCATGCAGATGAATCTTGATCTCATCACTGTTCAAATTCTTAGTCCCTGTATAATTACTTGCGTAAAACACCTCTTGTGAATAGCAAGTAAATCATTAGTGATTAGACTTTCTGGGATTGTTTTGAAGAGACCCAGCTGCTGTCTTTATGTCAAAGAACATCCATAAGGAACCAGTGATTAAACAACATGGTATTTTTGCATGTCAGACACCATGTGCTTGGATATTATTCACACTTAGTGCTTTTCAGATGTGAATCTCAAGCCATGACATTGAAAAGCAGTTATAGCCCCCATTTACAGACTAGGAAGCTGAGGCACAAGCCAAGAGACTTGCTTCAGTTAGTGCAGCAGGTACAAGGTCCCAGTCCTGGTTCCAGTAGTGGGGAATTTCACTTGATTTCTTGACTATTCATCCACCTTTCATTTTCCAGTTGAAATGCTGAGACAAAGCAAAATTCTGGATTATTTGATGATAATTAAAATTAAAAAAAAACCAAAACAATCAAACAAAAAAAATCCAAAGCCTAAAGCCCTAAGGACAGGGCAAGCATATTGCCAAGCTTAGAAAATATGAACTAAAATTAGAAAAAAATTTCCTAATCTTATGTAATCTTACTTTTTTTCTAGAAGAAAATATAGCAAAGCATTTTCCAGAATAAACAGCCCTTCACAGGCCCTAAATCAGCCACTAAAAATAGTTCTCCTGTCCAAAAATTGTCATCCTGAATCATAGCTCTATCCTCATTACTGAGATATATATGTGGAAAGAGAGAGAGAAGAATGAGAATTGCTCTGCTTAACTGTGATAGCAGCAAGGACCGTTTAGTATATCTGCAAGACATGTTTTTGCATAAAATATGGTGGGTTTGCAAGTGACTCTCAGAAGAAATTTTTCACTGTTTATATATAAATATATACATATGAAACATTCATTGAAGCATATATATAATATTTCATAAGCTCAATGGGACAGCAGCTGTAAATCATTACCAAAATGAGAAACTAAAAACTCCTTTTGTGTCAGCTGTGTAGAGGGCAGGGACTAATTTATAAGATACCCTAAATATATAGTTGAGTTTCCTACTGAACTCAAAAAAAGTATACCAGCTACTCATAAAGCTGAGTCAGTGACTGTAAAAAAATGAGTTTGCGGAGCAGTGCTGAGCTGGACCAGAGAGATCACTGTGACCTTTAGTGGTTACAATACCACTGGAACAGCAGCCAGCTCCTCCACAGGAAGTGGTAATGTGCTTACTCAAATTTTCTGCCCTCCCTCAGGTTCCTGAATACACAATTTGAAAGTCTTCAACTGGCTTAAATCCGGAGACAATAATGCTCCTCCACTTCCTCACACAGGAAGCTTTAAATTACAAGGATGGATTATTTTAATTGCTACTCTTTGAGCTCTCTGCTCAAGCTATTGGTAAACATCTATGGCAAAACATATGGATGTTGAAGTAAGAGCTGTGACAGACCATCATGTTTGCAGCTACTGCCTTATAAGTATTGCACCCAGTGTATTTGTTAAAGAGTATTAGAAGTTGAAATATTCATCAAGAACTTGTAGGCAGTAGCTTTATGTCCTGACATTCATAAACTACCTACTAAATTAACCTGTATGTGTCATCAGTAAGCAAGTCTTGAAGATAGAGAGCAAGCTCTGAATTGCTGCAAGACAAAATTAAGGACTCTGTAGTGCTAAAAGCCTCTTTGAACAACTGGTATTTCTGTCTCCTTCTGTTAGTAAAATCCTAATGTGAGCACTTCTATACAGTAATAAATAGAGAAAACCTCAACTTCACATTCTGTATCCAAACATGTTTAGATTATTATTTTTGGGGGATTCTTTAAATGAGAATTTGGGTCAACACTGCTGTTACCAATAAATATGTAGATTATAGTAGAATTTAAAGGCACCATTCCTCATTGTGGGAATGAAAAAAACATATCCTCCAGTGCAGGAAAAGAAATAAAGTGTCCTGTGATAATCTCTGAGTCTTGCAGTGCTCATTGCTAATGACAGCCCTTTTCCAGGTTACTGGCTGTCACACACAGCACAGAAAGGGACAGAGTATTCATTCTGTCCCCGTCTTCACCAGCAACTAGCCTGGCTGCCTGCTGGCATTCTTCAAATGTCAAAATACTTGCTGCTACCACATCAGATGCCATACAGCTTGTTTTGCCCTTTTAATCTTAAGCTACTGCAGCCTCTACAGGCAAGTCTGGGTAGATAGAAAGGACAGGAGGGGAAAGAGGAGGTGAGAATTCCTGTTGCCCAAGGAGAGGTCATAATCAGTAATAGCCTTCCCATTTCTTTCAGCAGAGGATGCAACTAACTCTTCTTCCCTTGCCAAGGGCTCACATCTCACCTCCTCAGCTCCTCAGCACCCAGCTCCCCTTCAGCCCAGGGCTCCTTATGCTTTCTTGCCTTTGGGGGTTGAGGACTCTCTCCTACTGCTGAGTGCATGTTCCCAAGTTTGTCATAGCTTGTCATAGTAAACAGCATCAAGCTCTTACATAAAAAGTTTTACCTCTTCAGAACTGGAAAGAAGGGCAAGTTTCCCTGTCTCTATTTTATAGATAGAAAAACTTAGGTTCAAAAAAGGCCATCTTAACTTGCCAAAGGTCATCCAGAAAACAGGAACAGAGAAATTCTTGGGGTCTTACTGACCATAGCTGAGGTGTCTTAGGGTCCTGCTTCACTTTCAAACAGATTGCCTTTACATCAAGAAGCCAGTGCATGGAGCTTATAGACAAGGATATGAGTGACCAGTCCTTTGTTCAACAAAATGATTTTACTTAACTAAATTTCAAACAATGTGGTGTTGTGCACAGGGGTGCTGCATAAATTGCAATGCTGTTCCACCTATCTTAACATCCAAACTGCCAGTTCTTAACATGCTATGTGAAGGCAGAGGATTGCAGCTTGTATGTGCACAAGTCCCAGTTGACGACTGAGTGCAAACACAGCAGATGGTGACAAAGCAGTGGCAGTAAAGAGGTAAAACCATCAAATTTAAAGCTAAGCTTAAAGGCAGCTCTACCAAGCCTTTATTAACAGTAGTGCTGAGTCCCCCCAGTTCCAATATTTAGTTATAAAGAAAGGGTGAAAAAGACAATATTGGCTCTTTGGCACATTGCAGGGTCCTCTGTGCTATTTAGAGTTTGCTCTAGTTTCTGTCAGGCAGCAGCTCTCTCTTCTGAACCAGCCAGCAGTGAGTATGCCAGTGCCACTGTGTGCTGGGACCCCAAGCTCACGAGGTGGAAGGGTTGTGCTGTTCTTCCTCCTTCTCAGCCTCTCCTCAGGCCGGGAGCTGGACAGACCCAGCTCTTTACAAGAGAGGTGGACATACTCAGAGTGTGTGTAAAACAAGGCAGTTATCCCCATTGGCCAAAACAGTGGGCAAACTACTGCTTGGTTAGTGGTTTACTGCAGCTATGAAATGCCAGATGGAAAATCAGGGCACTCCAAATAGGTTTGTGTTAATAAAATAAACCAAGATAAAAGAAATATGGAATGTGTATAAATTCAGCAATCTTCATCCATTTTCCATCTAACCATTTAATCACAAAGCCAAATTGTTGATTTGCATAGCTTCTTTAGAAGGGGAGGCAGTCACAGAAAAAATTGTCTTTAGCTTAGTTACCAAATATTCTGGAAAAGGCAGGAAGTAGGGTCCTAATCTAATTGTGTTATAGCCTGATGCAACTAATTACATATCCAATATGATAGCTAAATTACTGGGATTTATCTGTCTCATCCAAAAATATTAGATTAGCTTGTGTTTTCATCTAAGAAACATTGCTTTTAATTTTCATAGTCCTGTTGGATCCCTTTGGTAATTTTGCAAGGGATTAAGACACTTGGGTTGGTGAAATTGGTTCTGGTTACAGTGCTGTTTCAAAGGAGTAGATTAACTTCACATTCTGGTCTTGTTATCTGCTCAGGAGTAACAGAGCTTACTCACAGGAAGCCTGGGTAAAAAACCAATATAGCCAAACCTAACATCCCTTCCCCAAATGGTACTCATGCAGAATTTAACATCTTTTTCTATTCCTTTCTTCTTTACAAGGCCTGACAGTGAGCTTGAGATGGAACAACACATAAGTCCAGTTGCGCCCATACTGCCTGTAAGGGCTGAGTTTGATATTAGGTGAAAAGTTTTCCCAGTCTATGTCTGAAGGATCGGTTACCTCACCCCAGCACTGAGCCAGGGGGAAGGGACACATACAGGCTGTGGAAACATGAAGGTGCTAACATTCTTTCTCTGGAGACTGTCAAAACCCTCCAGACATTTTCCTATGCAACCTGATCTACAGGAACCTGCTTTAGTGGGGGTCATGGCCTAGGTCATCCCCAGAGGTCCCTTCCAACCACTGCCATTTTGTGATTCTGTCATTCTGTGATAACGGTATAGGTATGCCCACTGAGATTATAACATGCTTCCTTCAAACTATTAACACAGGACTCAGATTGTGAGTCAGCCCATTTTCCCCTCTGAACTCCTCCCCCTAAAGTGGTGAGTCGAGCTTAAAAGGTGTAAATACATACATATGTACACACATGTATATAAATATGAAAATGTATATACCTGATTTGTAAGTAATACTGTTGGTATCTTCATTATCTACTACCTTTTAGAACTATCAAGCTTTTCCTTGTATTTTCTTGACTAAAATATGTTTATTCATTTTGGAAAAAGCAAATGAATATTTTTGCATAACTGCCTGAATCCAGGAAGTGGAGAAGGCTACTAATTTCAGCAAAATGCCCATGCTACAATAAAAACAATGCTACATACGGGTTTACATGCTTTGCTGGACTAGTGCTCAGCATGGTATACACACAAGCAATAAATTTCATGCCTTCAAAAAGTAGGGAAAACATGAGTGCCAGTATTACAGAGTAAAGATATTAAAGGAAATTTTTTGCACCCCAAACCGGGGTTAAAGCAAATTTCAAGAAATTTTGGCCATGAAGAAGTCAGTGAGGAGTCTGCCATCACCCATCCAGCCAGGACTTCACTTTTGCTGTCAGTTGTAGTCAGCTTGTTATATTTTATTATTACTTTTCATATCTTTATTAGTTAAAAATGTAAACCTTTGAACTTCTAGTTCATTCATCTAAGGTAAAACTAAAAGGTTTTCAGTCAGGGGAAGTAAAAGTGTTAGTACTGTTATAAATCATTATAGAAAAACAATGCAATGTATATTAAAACATGGTTAAAATTAAAAGTTCATAAATGTTTAGCATCCTGAAGCTCCCTCATTAGGAGCTGGAAAAGAACTACACTATCCTTCTTGCTTATCTTTTCAGTTATATCTATCAATTTTCATAGCTCAAATCCCTTTGTAACATATTTTTTTCCTCTAGTGACCCAACTACTTTAGAGTTTTTAGTAATCATTATTTTCTAAAAACACCACAGCAATTTTAATCCTCCAGACATGTAAGACTTCACATAAAAGAGTAGAAATGTCCTACAGAAAGCAAACAAGTCACTGTTATATAAAAGCAGCCCTGAATAGATTAAATCTCTGGCACAAGAAGCTGAGTATGTAACTATTCAAGTCAACATCCATTTAGGCTATATATTAAGCCCTTTTATCACTTGCTGTATAATAAGAAAGAATGATCTATTATACTGTGATTGCTACAGTCCTGTTCTATGGGAAGTAGTTTAAGTCCTCTTTCCTCCCTGTACGTCTCCTCACATGCTATTTTAAACCCAGTGATGGAGTCATTTCCTCAATGGTAGGCTTCTTGTATAAGACTCAATAGATTTTTTTAAAATTTAATTTTAAAATCATTCTTATGCATATGGTTCAAAATGAATTTATGAATAACACACATGTATGGAATATTTGAAAATCTTTATCTTGATAGTTACCAGGACCTTCTCTTTGACTTTTCACTTAATGTACAATGAAGAGCCCTCATTCTCTGTGTAATTCTTTACAACGGGATTTCTGCATTTTACACAGTCCTGAAGTTTCAAAGACAGAATTCTGGAGGAAAAATATGTTTTACTTCCACATATCACAATCTAGACAATTGACTGGTAGTGTTACTCCAACTTTGAAAAGGCTGCATCTTTATCTAACATACAGACCTACTGATCTTTCTGGAAACACTCAGCCTCTGAAGAAACACACCGAAGTGTTTGTCTGAAATTCCAGACTTAGAAAAATTTACATTTGATGCATTGCTCCCCCGTACTCATAGTAATGAAGTTAAGGATGAGGATTTACATAAGCATTCACAGCAGCAAGCTCTGTAAGATCAAAAGTGGAAGAAGTTCCTTTGACTTCAAGAGAGACAATAGATGTCTGTACTGCTCTGGGGAGAAAAAAGATGCAAAAAAGAGCACACGACCTCTGGCATCTCTTGTCAGTACTTAAGTCTGCCATAATCCACACTGGGAACTATGGCAATTTTTATATGGCAGTATTGTGGTCATTGCTAAAATTTTGCTGGGCTGATGCCTTCACTCACTGCATTTACTTCAGTTTAAAGTTACAGAAGAGCCCCAAGTTTCTGTCTTTACATTGCCATGACCTTCCAAGCACTATGATTCCTCGGTGCTCAAAGTACACAAAGGTGGAAGTGTTGTCACAGGAAATGCCAGGACAGCTCAACACTTTTCCTCTGTGAAGTTAACTAACAAAGGATACAAACATATACCTTCCAAAGAGGCCAATATCATACACATATGGTGAGCTCAAGCCATACCACTTGCATTCCCAGGGCACATATCATCTGTTCTAAATCAGAAGGCAATCCTCTTAACTTCTGTTGCCAGCTGAAGAAAATGAAGTGTTTCTTGCAGATAGACTTCTCTGCTTTACTTAAGAGCATATAATGTACTTCCATTACAACACTGAAAGCTCACCTCTGTGACATGGATTTTTGGTTTGGAGATCACCGATCAAGCATGAAAACCCCAAGAATGAACTTTGAAGGAACAAAAACTTGCTCTTCCTGAAGAAGGAACTAAATGGCCCAAAGAGGCTCTAACTTTTTCCTATGACGGCTATTTCCAAGCCCCAAATTTTGTTAACAGCCAGCGTGCGAGGTGTAGGACTGAATCCCTGGCACAAGTCAAAGACTGTGAGGAGCTAGTGGAGATCATGCTCTGGTGGCCTCTTTTGCCCTCCATCCTCCTCACCTGGGTCAGTTTCATTTACTTCAGACACTTGATTGAGGTGAGGAGGTATCTTGGTTCGGTTTTCCTTTGGAACCAACAGAGAGAGAGAGGGAGCTTCCCAAGGCAAATCAAAACTTTTCAGCTCCTAAGCCTCTTTCTCTCTTCTATGAGGGTATGGTATTTAGGTTTATCAAGACATTACAGGGTACAATAATCTCTTCAATGATGTCTTGTCTTCGGACGAGAGGAAACAGTCTCAAAGTTGCACCAGGAGGTTTAGACTGGGTATTAGGAAAAATTTCTTTACAGAAAGAGTGGTCAAACATTGGAACAGGCTGCCCAGGGAGGTGGTGAAGTCAGCATCCCTGAAGGTGCTCAAAAAATGTGTAGACATGGCCCTTTGGGGCATGGTTTAGTGGTCATGATAGTGTTGGGTTGATGGTTGGACTTGATGATCTTAGAGGTCTTTTCCAACCTCCATGATTCTATGACTCTATGATTCAAGTGCTACTGGATATGGTGCGCATGCCCCCCATCACTGCGTATGAATGCCTCCTCTTTTGTAGTAAAAGACATCCACCTCTAAATTTAATATGTAATTCCTTTCTGACACACTGTAAATCAAAATCTTTTCAAGGAGTACTGCCTTGGAAGGCATATTTATGCAGCTGATTTTGCCTGTTTAATTATAGTATTTTGCCCACATCCCTCTTGAATCACATCATCTTTATTACAGACTATCTCCACTTTTTGCAAGATGACAAAATCCAGACTGCAAGTCAATGATGAGACAGCATTTCTATTTTGCTCTCATTGTGGCTTATTCCTTAATGGGAAGGTGGAGCAGGTGATGTGTCTATTTTAAGAAAAAAAGGAGTTCAGTGCTGGCTCCCACACTGCTCCATTACAGGTTCCCCATAAGGAAACAGAGTTCAGAGGAACAGAAGACACACTGAAGAATTAATCACACTGCTCCTTCCTGATGAGAATACAAAACTCCACAATTAGCTGACTTCAGGTAGAAAGCCCTGGGATTTGCTGCAGAAGGTGCTGGGGGTGAAGAGAATACCTCAGGGATAGAGAGCCTCAAGTTAAAGAAAGAAAGAAAATTATACTGTTTAAAAGCCTCAGCAGGGGCAAGGCAAAAGCCCCTGCAGCAAAGACTGAGCCAATTACTGGTATCTCAGGCAACATTTTAATAAGCTCAAATCTCAGGAAAGATAATTCTGTAAGAAACAGTTTGAGGTTCCTTTCACTTCTGGGAGAACCTGAAGGAAAAATTAACAGGGGAACCTTCTTTCCAAAACCATACACTTTCCACAGAGCAATATGACCCTCCCCGCTCCTGCCACAGGGACATCTCTCAGGGAACCTCTTTCCTTGTGAGCAGGAAGGTGCTGGCTCAGATGAGATAGGAGGAATATGCATCTGGCATGGTGAATAATATGGCAGAAGAATGACAAAGTTGAGTCATTTGTTGAGGAAAGTCTACAGCTGTCTTTTCATGGGAAGATTTTGAGCCACAGTTTCACACCCTGTGACTGTACACAGGCTGAAGTGGCTGCAACACGTAACAGATCAGAGAGACCAATTGGGCCACCACAGAGGATCAGAGACCAGAAGAAAAGTCTTGGCCACTAAAGGCTTTATGTGTGGGAGTGGAACATGAGGAGGGAGAAAGCTGTGGGAGTGGAAGACTGAATAGATTTGACAGGTCTGGCTGGTAGGGACCAGGTGACAGCATCCTTATGGGACTTTCAGAGCTATTGCATAGCCAACCATGGTGTTAGAGACAATGCTCTAACCACTGGAATAAGATGAACTCAGATTGCAGCTGTAAGTGATTCCTGAATGCACATCCAAGCCCATTTTCTGCAGGGCTCTTCCAATAGCTGAAACAACCTGTGGAGTGTTTAATCACACTGAATGCTGGGGATCACATGAACACATTAAGGGCCACCTTTATCAAAACCTACAGGCTGGATTCTTATCTGTCCCAGATAAGGCTGATGTGTTGAAAATCTTCCTAAATCCCAACCTCCCTAACTATCTCCTGGTGCCTATAAGTGAATGTCTTCAGGTTTGCAATTTAGTGAGTGTACCTAAACAGAAAATTCAAAACAGACTTTCTACATATTCTTAAAACTAGGTTTTGGGAGTTGTTTTATCTCGCAAAAGAAGCTATTATCAGCTGCTCTTATCACCTCACACTAACTTCTCAACTCTGTTTGTTGCTCCTTCAAAGAGGGATCTAGCCCATGTTGTTCCTTTATGAAAGCAAATTTACCTCTTACACAAGGATCTAAGTATGTAGCTGTGTCCCAAGAGAACCCACAGACAGATGGAAAGCAAGATATTCTAGGAAACCCAAAAGATGAGTATTTCATGACTTAAATTAGATATAAAGGCTACATATATGTATCTCACTTGGAAACAACAGCACAGTCACAAAGGGACTGACCCCTTTTTTGCTCTCATTCTGACATGAAAAAAATCAGAATCATATGGATACAGTGAGAACACAAAGACATGACTTGCAGTCCTGCAGTTCCAAACACCATGACTCAACTTCCTGCACTTGAAGGAGAGTCAGAACAAAAGCCTCTTGGAGTCATTTTTTCAAAGTTAGAGAGAAGTGATTATAAATACATTGCAAATCTCTGAGGTGAATGAGATGTGTATGACTCCTGATCTGACCTGATTAGGTGAATTCTCAGGAACTCAAGCGCTCCAAGTGCCAGTGAAGAGGCAGCAAACGCTTTGAGCGCACTTTGGCAGGAAGCTCTGAACACACAGCTTATGTGTGTATTCACCTCGCCCCTTACAACACAAAACCATTGTGCTGGTATAGTGTGTCTCAATGGCACACAATGTAGAAAGAGAACTTGTGACCTGACATCAGATTAAAAGAAATGCTTAGGAAATCTGATACAAAAATTATTTGGGAAACTTGCCACAGAACGTATTGAGCCCAGTCTCCCTTTTCTCTCCCCTCCAGTCCCCTAAGCAAATTTATCTATGTTGTTGACTTTTTTTTCTGCTTTGTATTTGTAATTTAAAACAGGAAACAATTGCCTGACAAAGGATTTCTTGGTGCATTATGAAAATATTATTACAAATTCTAGTCAGGGAAAGAGGTCCATGAGAAAGAAAAGGAGATTTACCCCACACATACATGTCTCTCACCCAGAAGAGACAAATACCATAGGTAGAAACTGACTGTAGCCCAAAAGATCATTTTACGTACTGTATGGAAAACTAACTTGAGGCTACCAACCTCAATTTCTGCACTAGGTCAATTCTTCAGGCTAAATGGGATGATCTTGGAGTGGTCACAGGCAGTGAGTACTATCTTGTGACAAAGAAAAAAAAGAGGAGAGCTAGATAAAAATGGGCAATTTTCAGATGTGGGGAACCATTTTATTCATCATACGACTGAGTAATTTGCTGTTATTTACTAAACTGCCTGGCTCAAAATCTCTCCAAGTCAGAGACTGCCCTTCTGTTAACTTCAGATGACTTTCAGGCCTGTGGGTGATGTACATTGAGACACACTAAGGCCTCTATCCAGCCAAGTAAGCACATATTTAACTTGCACCATGAGAACAGTCTCATTGAACCCCCAGGATTACCCCCACTGCTTAAAGTCTTGTTTATGTGCTTTGCTTGGCTCATTGACTAGAATTTCAATAGTGTTGCTATGAAAATTAATTTGGTTCAACCTCTAATGAAATGTTGCAGACATTTGAAGATGTCCAGCACAGAATTTAACACCAGTTTCACTGCAACAGTAGACATAGAATAGTATGCAGTAATTACTTATCTTAAAAATTTTCTAGTGAAGAAGTCTCGGAAAAAGTTAATCTCTAGCCAAAGCATTAAAGTTAATCATTATGATCATGTCTGACATAATGTGAGTTTCAAAGCAGACTTAAAATTGTCAAGTCCATATCTATTGCTCGCTAACTGTCACACATAAATTCTTACCTACAAATGTTTCTTTTATTGTAAGGAAAAGGTTACAGTGGAATAGTCTTTTTTTTTTTTTTAATAATTCCCATGGAAATACTTCTTTAGAATGACCATTATTTTTTCATGCATGGTATTGTAAATATGTAATGGAACATAAATATTTTGTATTTAAACTAATAAAAAATTTAGTTCCATTAAAGATTTATCCCCACTAAAAATAATTTGGCCTCAAATAAGAATCAGTGGCAGTAACATATGAGGCAAATATTCCTCCTATAAGGAAAACAGAGAAGCTGAGCAAATAGTTCCAAATATGTTTGATAGAGATTTGCACAAACGTAAAAATGAATTTGTGTTAGATGCATCTACATCTGAGACAACAGGGAAGAATCCCTAAAACACCTTATTATATGCCTAGCTTAAGGGCAATTAAACTCAGATGATGGGACAATGTTCTACAAAAATATCCATTAGGGAGAGTAAGTATATATAGAAATAATAATATAAAATATAAATAATTATTTTATGGAAACAGAAAACTGCGTATACACTCTGTATGTAGCCAATAGATTTTTCAATCATCTAGTCTTGTCCTCACTTTACATTAGGTAAAACCTACATTTCTTAGATGATTTTTTAAGGTCCCTTCCACCCCAAACCATTCTATGATACTTACAGACTAAGCAGTTTCTGGAAAATCTAAAATAAATCCATGTATGCAGTACACCAGCCCATTCCAGAGAGACTTCATCTCAAGGCAATCTTTTCCGGTTCTTGTCTGCTTTCAGTGCTGTTGAACTCCTGCCATCTCACGTAACTACATATGAACAACCACAATTAACTAACTGCTCAGATTTTCAGTTCAAGTACTTGAAGCAAATTCTGTGTGATACCTCCTACAGCGTAAAAATAAATTATCAGGAGAATATTAGGCAAACCAAAGTCATAAATAAACGTTTGGAAATTACAACCAGCCTGCAGACTTTCCTTGAACAGAGAGACAGACTAGTTTTGGCAGGTCCATCTTTCATTGTAAATTATTCACCCTTCTCTTAACATTTCTACTTTAATTGTTTTTAATTTCATTGCTGTTGGGCAGAGGTTTGAAACCACAATTGTAAAATGAAAGTGATCTGAGGAATTTCTCTAGATGGGTCAAAGTCAAGGAAAATGTCTTAAGGAGTACTGAGTTGCGTGTTTTAAGTGCCAGTGTATTTTATCTTTGCTAAAACAAAGCAGGATGCTTCACCTACACCTGTATGGCCAGCTTATGTGCAGTGGCAGCAGCTATATGGCAGAAAGCCTAGACAGGCAGGTAAGGGACTGGAAAAAGTAACAGGGCTCCAGCCACTGCTGGAGCATAGCACATTCCTGCAGTCCCTGTTGGGCAGTCTTCAAGTAACCATTAACAGCTGATGCACATTACAGAGCTGCTTCATATCCTCAAGGAGTGATGAACCCCAAAGGAGGTCTGTAGCTAGAGCACCTCACTCCCTGGAAACAGCTGGGATTTTAGCCCTGTGTTAACTTCGAGACATCTTCTGAAGACTAAGTGGTTAATTTACAAGTCAAATATATTATGTTACAAACATCCTAACAGACCAGCAGACCCTGGGTGAATTGTTTGGGTCAAGCTCCTCAAAAGCTCATGGGCTGAAAATGCTTGATAGGCTTCCAGTACCAGTTGGTAAGATTGCCTTCCTCCCCCAGCAGACCATGAGATTCAGAATGATGTTAGTCTCTTACAGCTCTGTAACACTCCTGTCTCCAAGAGACTTAGTTTGGAAAGGGCTGAAGTTCTCTGTCTTAAAAGTGATTCATTGAAATGGCAAGTACTATTTAAAAGAAGATACTCTTCAGGCAGTCTGTGCTTCAGGTTTTGCTCATCATTGTTTTGATGTTTGATGGAAGGAAAACTGTAGTGTTTGGTAAGAGCAAGGCATTCTTTCAGCTTTAATGTAACCAATAGGGATGCTTTTGAAACAAACTTAAGATTTGTTAACTATTAATAAACTTTTGCGATAAATTAAAATTGAGGGAGCATTAGAGTGGAAATTATGGAAACTCTTTGTTAATCAAATCCTTACATGAACTAATTCTTATACTCTCACATTGGATTTTCGCATGCTGTTCAGACTGCAAGACAGTGTAACATGAAAGGTTTCTGGTAAGCATGCTAAAAAACTTCATACAGACTTTTTCTTCATTATATTTACAGATGGAAGTGTTACTGTCCTCTGGAAAATTGTAAGAATAGATGCCTTTTTAGTACTAGTTCTCCTGTACTTCTGAAAGCAAAATGTACAATTTTCCATTGAAGACTACATCCTTTCTGCCCCAAATCCCGTAAAGTACAATCCCAAGTAATGGAAATGGTTATAATACTGTCATTAATAAAAAGAATCTGAAGAAATCACAGACTTTTTTAAAGCTGCTGACTTTGTTGTAAAAATGTCACTCAACATAGGGCTTAATTGCTGCATCTTAACCTAAAAAGACACAGATGAAATAATTATTTCTTGTTGATACCCTACATATTTGAAGGCTAAAGCAGAATACAAGTATTCCAGGCACATAAGCTACAGCAGTTCTGAATTACATTCCCTTAATATTCACAGACTTTACTTGGACATATCTACTTACATAAATCCAAGAATTTTCTGATATCTACAGATCATCAAGACCATATGCAAACTTATCAAACTGAGCACATCTGTCTAGCATATGCTTGTTGGTCTGTAAAAAAAACAACTTGGAAGCACAAGCTGCAAAACTATTTTAACTATTATTTTGCATCCTGTGTCAAAGTAGTGTCAGAAAGTTTAAGAGATGCTGTCCGGTTTTATTGGTTTTGTGAGTGGCTAGTGGCTCTCCAAGAGTGTAAGGTTGTCACCATAATGTCACAAATGAGTTGCTCTTCTCAGTAATAATTCCTGGATCCCAAGTTCTCTGCCCTAGAACTTTACAACAGAATTAAGAGATTTCTTTAAGGTATGGTATGTTTGAGAGTGAGTAGCCAAGAAAGCAGTGAACTTCACTGTCATCCCTTTGATAAGTGCTCGGCAAAATACATGAAATATCAACATCTCTCTGAAAGCAGCGTGTCCAGAGGAAGGCATCTGATTGCTTGGTGAGGATTTAAGCAGTAGCTGGACTTTGCTAGAACTGCACATGCCCAACTTTAAGCTCATGCTGCTAATGGATTTTCATACTTTTGTCAATGGAATGAGGATTGTCAGCTCCAACATTTTCTATTGCCTTTAAGTCTACATGTCCCTGTAGAGGTACAAGGTTAGGAAGGAAAAAAAGGATGCCCAAAAGGTACATTCAGCATTCCTAATAGGCCAAATTAACTACATGTCCGATCGGAGCCTGAAAGAGTGAGAGGAGGAAGCAGATCCCTCTCCAATTGGGTTTAAAATAAATGAGAATTCAAGCCAGTGAGTCGCTTGTCACTGGCAACTCCAACTGGCGTTAATCAGGAGTTAGTACCACAAAGGCTCAGGTCACTGCTGATGAAAGGCTACTAGCTTTGTGTTACTAAAACAGGTATTCTGATTAACAGCTTCAAATAATCTATGTCAATAATTGAACGGAAAGACATTCAAGTTTCTGTCAAAACCAAAGTTTTATTGTAAATTAGGAGATGCAAAATGCATGAAAATTCTCTATAGATACAAGAAGGACCTGAAAAGGAAAGTTCAGGAAATAGACCCTTTGGAAATGAACACAATTGTTTTTGTTTTTTTTTGTTTTTTGTTTTGTTTTGGTTTTTTTTTTGAGCCTTGTTCAAGCAATATTTTTTAAAGGCTGGAAGCAAGAAACAGATAATATAAATCAAGTCTTCTTCTCAAGAAGTACAATGCAGTATTTTACACTAAGAATCAGATCTACAAAAGTCCATGTTAAGATGTGACTCTGATTGTGGTGGTTCCTAAGAGGATGTAGGAGGTTGCAGCCTAAATCCGTAAGTGGTAAAACACACTCAAGTCTAGAATTCGCTTGATGGTCATTGATGGAAAGCAGCTATTCCAAAGACATAATGAGAGTGAAACAGTTACCTATCTGTGCTTTGTTAGTAAAGACATTTTACTGTTGAGACACAAAGCTTTCTAGTTTTCTGATACTTAACGTGGTTCAAGGCTATATTGCTACTGAAAGCAGATACTTTTACCACTGTATTTTTGTACTGCAGTACAATACCTCTTCTGTGCTTGTAACAGTCTTTTTACAAGATGAGACTGTTCTGCAATTTGGACAAGTAACTACAGTCAGGCTTGTTGATTCATAGTTTAATCTAGATATGACCATATCAAAAGATGCCTGCTTTGATATATCTTTTTTTTTTTCAGTTTTAATAGCTTCATCATGGGAAATCCAAAGAGGGAAACAGAACTATTCAGAGATCACCTATTAATGTCTTTCCAACCACACACACACAAAAATTTAGTACCTCAGCCAAGCAGAAATCCCACTCAAAACAACTAATAAAGGCACTGAAGCACCTCTAAATTTCACTAAGCAGGTCGGGGTATCATGCCTCTGACCATGTCTATTCCCTCAGCAACACACTCTCATTCTTTCCATAAATACAATTTACACTTCTGTATAAAATCCTCTAGATCAAAACTACCCTTGGAAACAAGCAGAGCAGACCCCAAGGAAGGTAAGCCCATTTAGCTATGAACGTCAAGTAATCTGGTGAGGTGGTATCATCTGACTGTTCCTGACCTCCCGTAGCAAATGCAATCACAAGTCTCTTCTGCCAAGAACGGAAGTTGCAGAAAGTTATTCCCCACTTGCAAAAGAACTTATAACCTTTGTATTTCCATTCACATGGTTTATTAGTATTCCAGTATAGGTTTTGTTTTATTTTACTTTTGGGATTGCACCACCCCATTCCTGATTACTTTGTTTTTCCTAACATGTTAGCTACTAAGCTATGTATTTAAGTATGAAGGAAATTATTAGCTAGTTTCCTCTGTGATAAGAAAGGACAGAATAACTTCCAATAAAACAGAGCACTACCTAGCCTTGCAACATATTGCTGAGAAATGAATGTGCAACATTGGAGAGCTTTTCTTCATATGGTCTTTGCATACACATTACAGTAGCCTCTTAGTTTATATAAACTAATTTTAACAGTTGCCTTTGAAAAACTTTCCAGTTATAACTTAGATTTACCTCAGTATCTACAATTGCCACACTTAGTGTGCTGTTAAATTCAGCCAACAGAGCAGACTGTTAAAATAAAGTTTACAGAGGCTGATAGCAATAAAGATATTTTACAAGGGATGTACAATTTCAAAAATGAGACTTGTCTCCCAGGTGGTGACCATCTGGCGTCTGTGACTGTATGTTTGAGTATTAGTCTAAGTCATTACTGTGTCAGTCTTCCACACACACAGACCACCCAGCACCTTACTGGCCCTATTGCTCAATGTCATAACGGCACCTTTGTTTCTCCCTCAGGAGTGTCATTTGTGCATTGCAGACTACCTAAGGGCTGTTTCCTGCCCATGTGCTCTTTGGCCTTCTGTAAAAACACAGTCCTTCCAGGGGGAAGAGTGAGATTTAATACTGCTGCAACAAAACTGTAGGAAATATATGCAGAGTTATAATTAATTACATCAATATATATTTCCGGTCCCTTTTGGAATCTAATTATATTCCTGCCCTTAACTCTCTGTCGTTGTGACTTCCACAAGCTAATTACAGGTTGGCTGAAAAAGTATTTCCTCCTATCTCTATCATCTCAGTTGTTGCTTTGCACATTTTTATCATGTCCATTTCCTGCTATGAGAGGTCTGTTTCCAAGTTTCCTGAGCACTGTCAATTTACTTGGAATAGCTCCTCAAAATACTTTCTTCAGAAGGCAATAACCTTTACTGCATAAAAATTGGAGATGAGGAAATTTCTGATTTACAGAAGAATACTTTAGTGTTCTCCATGTGGATTGAGTAAAAAATGAGCTGGCTAACTATGTTTGTGTTTCTGATCTTGACTTCAAATTGAGCTGAAAAGTCTTGGCTGAACTATCTGTGAAGTGGTCCAGTTTATCCTCTTGAGTCATATTGGTTCAGCATCACTCCTAGATGACATGTTTTTATGCTACAGAAATTTCATTTGTCAATAATCAGAACAAAGTCCTTCATAAGTGTTAAGAGATCTACATCTTTAGTTCAGAGACAGGCAGTCCTTCATCCCTGATAGGACACTTGCAGGCCTCTAAATAGAAGGAATCTTCTCAGGCAGACCTAATAGCTCCTAAAAATCAAGGCCAAAATGCCTAACCTTTATTGTGTGCATGTTTGTGTCACTACAGCTCTTTATACCTCCAAGCATGTACTCCATTCTGGTGTAAATTCCTTTTCACAGAAGCTGACAAATAAAACATTTCTTTTAAAAAGTATTCCCATATCCAGTCGCATTAAGGGTACAATTGCTCTCCATATCAAGGCATGTTTTTCCATATGGACTTATAAAAGGACTTGGCATCCTCCACATCTTTATATATTTGATGTTTTGAGAACTTACTCATTTCTCCCTGGTCTCCAGCACCAAATAATACGTGAGAGTTCAGTGCACTGAAAACAAACAGAAGCTAAAAGCACAGGGAAAGAGGGGCTTAGTTCTTGGCTACAAAATAAACTTACAAGGTTCACATAGGAGCACATTTAAAAATGCATTAGCACCATTAGAACTATATATTAGAAACAGATATATATACAGAGCCGGTCTTCATCTCGTGTCTCATTTATACTTTCTCATTTACTGTGCACAATACTAATGACATTTGAATTTCTAGCATCAGTGGTTGAGACCATAGATTTAAACAACATGCTGAAGAAAGTTACTTTTAACTGAGACATCCACCCAGGGGCAGGCCCGCCAGCGCTGACCGATGTACAAGTGAATTTCTTTTGAAAGTGCATGGAAGTCAGTGAGGGACTGTCCAGGCCCTGCCAGATCTGAATGTCTCAGATTTGGGTGGTAGGATCTTTTCTGTAAGATCTGTACAAGGATCACTTACAATCACCACCCAAATCTCAAATACAAGGGAAACAAGCAAACAATTACATCCATCTCACGTGAGGTATGGAAATGAATTGCAACAAAGTAAACCACTGCTCAATGGGAGGAAGAATAAAAGGATTCAAACCTGGCCACAAAGGCCTTGGGCAAGCATTGTGCAAATAGCAAAATTTGTAAATAATAAACACGTCTCTGTAGTTCTGAGGCCAGTTACATATGGCATGTTGGTGCCTTATTTATCCAGCAGCATGTGTGGTCGTTGTCTTCCTTTCATTGTTAGAAGATCAGTCAGACTCTGTCACATCTTCTTTTTTCTGTCCCAACTATTTAATCGCATCAAGGTCTCTAGAGCAGAAAATCAGACTAACAAGCCTAGGCCTCAGAAATACTCTCTCTTGTGTAGTAGAGGTGAATCACAAGCAGACACCACTTCATGGATTTTCCCTCTCCTTTGTTTTCTGTAGTAAAACTACAACCTCTCTGCCTCTCCACTTTACCTGCACTCCTGGTTCCTCCAAAATCCTAGCAAGACATATTGGGAGGCAATCTGCTAGAGAGCAGCTCCATGGAGAAGGACCTTGGAGTCCTGGTGGACAACAAGTTATCCATGGGACAGCAATGTGCCCTTGTGGCCAAGAAAACCAATGGTATCCTCATGTGCATTAAGAAGAGTGTGTCCAGCCGACCGAGGGAGGTCCTCCTCCCCCTCTACTCTGCCCTAGTGAGATCTCACCTGGAGTACTGTGTTCAGTTCTGGGCTCCCCAGTTCAAGAGGGACAGAGATCTACTGGAGAGAGTCCAATGGAGGGCTATGAAGATGATTAGGGGACTTGAACACCTGCCTTATGAGGCAAGGTTGAGAGACCCAGGGCTTTTTAGTCTGGAGAAGAGAAGACTGAGAGGGGATCTAATTAATGTGTATCAATAGATGAGGGCTGCGTGTTATGAAGAAAGGGGCAACCTCTTTTCACTTGTGCCCTGTGACAGGACAAGGGGCAATGGCTACAAGCTAGAGCACAGGAAGTTCTACCTTAACATGAGGAGGAACTTCTTTCCTGTGAGGGTTACAGAGCACTGGAACGGGCTCCCCAGAGAGGTTGTGGAGTCTCCTTCTCTGGAGACTTTCAAGACCCATCTGGATGTGTTCCTGTGTAACCTGCCCCAGATTCTATGATCCTGCTTGGCAGGGGGGTTGGACTTGATGATCTCCAGAGGTCCCTTCCAACCCCTAACATTCTATGTTTCTATGATTCTAAGACTATTTTATATGAGGGAAACAACAGCAGAACTACCAGCTGCAAAATCTTGAGACTTGCCAGATTCCAGAGTCTCATGAAGTTCCCCTCTACCCCAAACTGTCTGTACACCCAACCCCCCTAAAAACAATGATAAAACATGCTAAATAATATGCATCTGTCTGTGCAACAGCACAGCTTACTTTTTCAGAAATGAGAGGGCCTGGGGACAGTTAGTTCCACACACTTATGAGGTCAGCTGTTGTTTACTGAAAGAAGCATTAGAAAAGAGATTGCAAAAGAGAAACGAGCTCCTACCACGGGCCCTGAAGTAGGGGGCTTTGAAGGAGGCAGTTGTAATAAATAGTGGAGTTTCATTTGAGCACTTCCCTAATTTTCATGAGTCAGAAAAATTCCCTTTGAAAGAGATGTGATAGCAAGTGATCCCAGCACTGGATAGACAAATAGATTGCTCCAAATGTAGGAGGGACTGCCTCTCATTCAGTGAAGGGCATAAAAGCATACTGGGTCTCAAATGAGACAGAAGGGCTTCACTTGGACACTGTGCCAATGCAGTCAGTATTTTACTGCTCTTTTCCCAACTTACAGGGTGGCAGCTTTGAACCTTATTTCTCTATACTCTGTACATTTTTAATGGTTTTTTTTTTCACAGATAATGGTGGAATTTGGGGCATATTCAGCTCCTCTTTGCCCCAAAGTCCACTGCTGTGTGAAGTGTCATATGAAAGGAGAAAGTTGTTGGTGTGCCTGTGTAGGAAACCAAGAAAGAGTGCTCTGAACTGGTCACTAACTCTTATCATACACATCTATAATCCTCCAAAAGGTTGGAGGCACTTTCTCACAACACTTTTTAAATCCAAGGAAGGATGTAGCCTTTTCCTGTTGGAGGAATTTCCAAGAGCAGGAGTCAAATCTTCATTTCTTGTATGTATAATCTCCTGAGTCAGTAGACAGAAAATTTGCTTTGTTTCTTTTCTGGCTGCATTTAAGATCTACAGTTTCCCTTTGTTAGCATATTCACTGGGCATCTCCCACAGCTCCAAGGCATTTCAAGGCAGGTTAATATACTTTGGGACTGACCTGAAAACAAGGTCTGAGTGGTCCTTTGAGTCTCTTTTAATGGACCAACTTGGCCTGCAGAAGATTCTGTTACTTACTGTGCACAAATTCTTAGGTTGAGTTTGTTTATTAACCATATCTGCTCTTTTTTGCACCATGATTTTGCTAGAAATGCATGAATATTAGATGGTAGACACCAAAAATGGGACTCTCTGGGGAATGGCATATTGCGGAAGCAAAATGAGGTTGCATAAAATCACACCCTCTCGATTCTTCCTATCAGAAATAGTAGTCTCAGCATATCAAACAGGAAAGGTGGTGGCCTTCAGGACTCAGGAAATCATTCCGCTCTAAGATGAATTTGAGTTTAGTATTGTAATAAAAAATTAATCCTCCTTTTACATTACAATTTTAAGTTGGGCATCTAGTATAAGCAAAGTACCAGCTCTCATCTTCTCAGGTGCTGTAATTGCAGAGCTGAGATAATTGACAGCCACTGAGATTTTTTCCAACCTTCTATTCCAGGGCTGAGAGGCATAACAGATTGAATATAGCTACAAATAGTTATAGGCTTTGTCCTGTTTTCATGCATTTATGATTTCATTTTAAAGTCAATGCTGTTATAACATTGTTTACTGAACGTTCAATTTGCTGAGCACACAGAATTCCAGCTGAAGCTAATGTGAACTGCAGGTGCTCAAACTGCTGAAAAATAAACTGCTCCTTTTGTATTTAAATTGATGTTAATAGGGAACCATCAAGTTGCTGTGCTTCCACAGCACAGCAATGATTAAAACATCAAATAAGTCAATAAATATATCATAAATAAATAATTTGGAAAAAACCCCACACCAAATATTAAGTTGTACTTCCTGTCCTTCATCCCAGCTTTTCCCAAGGGACCTGATCAAAACTCACTGACATTAGTTAAAACCTTTATTTTGCATTTAGTGGACTTTGAACCAGGCTCTAAATGTCTGAGCAGAGACATGAGCCTGTATGACCTGAACACTTGCCAATCTGGGCCACCACACTCTAGTTCAGAGAAAGTCAGAACTGGAGGATGGGAAGTGGGACAGTACTTCTGGCTTTCCCGGCCCAGTGTTTGAGCAGCAAGCACAGAGACCCTGGCATGTAACAAAGGGTTTGGCACACAGCAATCCAGGACAGGGCTGCAAAAACACACTTGAAGGCAGGGGCTTTTTCATCCTGCCAGCTCTGCAAGGCAGAGCTCATAGGCTAAGCACGAGGCCGTGTTAACAGGATGTCAGGGGCGATTATGTATCATTTCTGCCATTCATTTCCTTTCCTGGACTTCAGCCTAACTCTTCAGTTCTTTTCAGGACATTTCAGAAAGCATTACATAAAGTGAAAACCTCAGGCTTGCATCTAAAATCCAAAATTAAGCTGTTATTCATATCTCCTGGTCACCTTCAGAGATGAATAGAGAACAAACAATGCCACTGGCCAATACACTCACCAACTTTTTGAGGGTCATCTGGCCTTGGCTATGTGACTGATAAGCTGATCAGACATTGGAACACAAGCAAGAAAGGACAGAGAAAGGAAAAAAATCTCCCCCACCCACCACTGTTTAGTGTAGCAATGCTATGGAGTAAATTTGTAGTTTACACCGTAACTTTACTTTTACAGCCTTGTCTGTGGCATCACATCCTTCAGCCACACATTATGGAGAGAGCTACAAGACACAGGGACAAGGAGGTGACTGCTTTGGGAAACAGGCTGGTTGTTTTAAGATTTATAGTTATGGGAATAGGATCAGCTGTTGCTCTTTAATATTTTTCAAAAGCAGTTATTTCCACATCTGTGAAGGAAATAGAACGTTAATGTAAATTGTTGTCTTTCTTGCAAACTTCCAACACATTCATTTCTCAGTCTTTCCTAAAAAGAAAACCCGGCTGGGGTGTTGTGTTCATCCTAGGACCAAGTGTTCACCATGGCTCTCTACTGATTCAAAATTGTAGACTTCTGAGAGGAAATTTTATTTGTTTTAAGGGCAAGAATGTATTGTGAGTCACCGTGTTTTTCTGCTGTCTGCATTAAACTGGAATGAAATTGAAATCATATTTCAGTCCCTACTTAAATGCCTTTTCTTGGCAGGAAGAATGAAAGTTTGGCCTCCGAACTCTGATTGGCAGCATGCTGCTTGGTTGGTAGCTAACTCTTGGTCTTATTGGGTCCTCCCTGTTGTCAACAGGATGGATCTTGTCCAACAAAAGCAACATCCTGTCAGCTACTCCTTCTTCCAGGAACCTGCCTTTCCTCCCCCGCAATTGCTCTCTTTCTCCAGGTTCAGGCAAGAAAACAGTGATGCGTGAAACGAGTAGAGCTACAGGCAGAATAGCCATCAGACCTTAAATTTGTGCTTCCTATGGGCCATATAATATTCTTCCCCATGTGTAACTTCATTAAGAGTGAATAAGATGCAGCATCTTTCTTCAGCTGGTAAGGAGAATTAGATAAACCAGAAAAAAATACTTTCACGTGAGGAAGTCACATGGAAAGAAAGGGAGATATTCCTAGGTGTTTCTCCAAATATGTCAGGAATACAGTCTTGGATGGGCAGCTACAGGAATTCCAGCAGGGAAAACCAAGTTATCTGGGACAGGGAGGGCAGCCAGTCAGGTAATACAAAGACAATGCTTGGCTTCTTGCCAGCATCCTGTCACTGAGACAATAAGGTCCCACACTTTAAGGCTTTTCTTAAGGGTGTATGATAATTTATTTCCAGATGTTAGAAAACAGCTGTGTAGAAGTGGAGCATACTGGGAAGAATGAGAAAAGGAGGAGAGAATGACAATGGTTGCACAGGAGGTTTCAGTTTCTCATTTCAGGCTGGACAGGAGATAGTCTCTTCTTTGTTGCTCTCTTCTCTGGGATTTGATATTCCCCCTTCTTTAGCCCAGTAGACTGGGAGAGAAATGACAGAGATACTCAGTCCATCAAAAAGGAGGAGGAAACAGAGGCACCTGCTGGGTGCATCTAGTGATATGACAGCTCTTCCCTTACCCCAAGGGACACTCAGGACCTCAGCTCATATGAGAGTGGGAGACCAGGTGTTGCCAGCCAAGGAGCATGGGTATCTCTTCATAAAGGAAATATATGGGAGAGAGACTGCTTTCTTTCACAAGGGGAAAGGAAAAGGCTGAAAAGCTGACCTAGAAACAAGGGATAACATACACAACAGCGAACATGCAAGAGAAATGATGACAGCCTTAGGCATTACTTCAATATAGCCTAATAATTTACAGGAATGGATTAGCTGAGAACATCCCATAAAGAGTGCACAGTGTTTTCAATTAATACTTAGGTATATACCATGATTATAAAACACCTTAGGGCTACCCATTTTTCAATGATGTGTCTATATTAATCCTGTATTTTTTTTCCACTAAGTGATGGCTGCTACTGACTGCTAAGAATGTTCTGCTTCAGTAAACTTTGATTTCACTTGCAGTTGTGCATTTATTAGGCAAGATTATCATCATCCAAGTTTCCAGGGTTGGGAATTCGTTTGAAAAATATGGTCTATTTGCATTTAATTATCACATATTTACAGAGGAAAAATATAAACACGCCTGTTTTAGGCAAGGAATGGAGCCAGTAATGTACTGTAGACTTGGGATTGTGCTTTTTAATATAATCAGACTACTGTTATAAATAATTCACAGTTTCCACTGTGGAAAAAAAACTGAATATGGTTTTCCTGATAGGTTGGGGTGTTTTTTTAATGTAAAAAATGAGGATATTTTCAAAATACTAAAATTACTGAAACCAAATGTTCATATTATATGAGATATTATTAAAATTCACCTTGAAAGAGGATCTTAAAGGAAAAAAAAAAAACCCTCTATGAGAAGTAGCAACTAGTTCCAGCTGCTAGAAGAAGAAAAAAGAAGAAATATATTCTCATAAAACACCAAAGCTAAATAACAAGATGACAAGATGAGGAAATGCCAAGTTAACTTTTTGGGAAATAAACCCTCTGTTCAAAGTTCACATAGTTCCAGTCACTGCACAGATCTCTTACAGTGTCCCCCATATAATTCTCACAAAATGGAGATGAGAGATTCTTACTTTACATTAGAAATACATAATTATTGAGCTGATATTAGACAAGTGAAAGAAATCTCATGACATTTCAAAATTCCCGCATGAGTGATTTTCTTGTCCATCTGTTGTGGTATCTGTCCTCTGTACAGATTTTGATGGGCTGAAACAGAAAGAACAATTAGCTTCTTTTCAACAAAGAACTTTCATCCTAAGATGAGCTGGAGAGACTCTCCTTGACAGTTACCAAACTATTAGTCAACAACTAGTAAAACCACTGCCTCTTTCTGTAGAATATGGTGCACTTAGATTGCACTAGGCTAGAAAAGATAGATCTTGTAGTGTACTGGTGGACTGATGATGGGAAGATGCTGACTGCTGAACCAAGGAGCAGGTGGCCTGAGGGCATACAGGTAGGACTGAAGTGAGTGGTTATATGCTGGTGAGAAGTAAAGCTAAAGATGTCAGCAGGGTTTGTGAGACATTTCATGGTGACACATGGAAATGGTTAAAATGAGATGAGCAGCTCTTTGGACTCCACTGGAAGCCTAGACACCTAGCTCACACATAAACACCTATATTGTCAGAGATCTAAACAAGTGTCTTATGATATTTGAGATGTACAATATGTGCTGTTGTGACAGACATGACACAGACCTTACAGAAGACCTACATTTTCTCAACCAGCAGATGAAGGCTAGGCAAGCTAGCCCAAGGTGTCCCAAACAGTGCCAGACACCTGTGCTTGGGTAACTGAATCCCACCTTCAGTGAGGAATATAGGTGTTGCTCAGTGGCTCCAAAAGGGGATCCCACAGCCAAGAGGCACCCATATTGTGGAGGAGCAAGGAAACATGCCATATCAAACAAGATGGGGAATGATCCCATGCAATGATGGCTATGGAAGTGGCAGATGATCCTTCATGACAGTAAATTCAGGAGTCAACACTTGAAACTTCCCCAGATACCAGCCATTTCATGCTGATAATTCCCCTGCTGTGATCTTGATGTATTGCAAAAATAAATAATTATTGCCTAGAAGTTTAACTTTAAGCAATTTACAAGGCTGCTTTTATTTTGAGACTCCTGGAATATTTGCTTGAAAAGTATTGTAAAGGTATTTATTACTACTAGGTTTATGTATCATTATTGAACAAATAAATACTAATTCCTATTCTTACTACTACAAGAAACATAATCATAGGATCATAGAATGTTCCAGGCTGGAAGGCACCTCTAGAGGTCATCTGGTCCAACCCCTCTACTTGAGTAGGGTCATCTCTACCTAGCTCAGGTTGCTCAGAGCCCCATCAAGTCTGACCTTTAACGACTCCAGGGATGGGGCCTCCACCACCTCTCTGGGCAGCCCATTCCAGTGATCTATCACCCTTGTGTTAAAGAGTTTTTTTCTAATATCCAGCCTAAATCTATCCTTTCCTAGCTTAAAACCGTTACTCCTTGTCCTATCATTACAAACCCTTTTAAATAGACCTTCCCCTGCCTTCCTGTAGACCCCCGTCAGGTACTGGAAGGTCAGTCCCCCTGGAGCATCCTCTTCTCCAGGCTGAACAGCCCGAACTCTCTCACCCTATCTTCATATGAGAGATGCTCCATTCCCCTGATCATTTTGGTAGCCCTCCTCTGGACACATTCCAATATCTTCACCTCCTTCTAGTGCTGGGGGCTCCAAAACTGGACTCAATACTCCAGGTGAGGTCTCACCAGGGCACAGTAGAGGGCCACAATCACCCCTCTTGATCTGCTGGCCACAGTTCTTTGGATACAGCCCAAGAAGTGATTGGCCTGCTGGGCTGCGATTGCACATTGGTGGCTCATGTCCAGTTTTTCATCCACCAGCACCCCCAAGACCCTTTCCACAGGGCTGCTCTCCAGTGTATCCTCTCCCAGCCTATACTGATAATGCTGGTTGCCTCAGTCCAGGTGCAGGACCCTGCACTTAGCCTTGTTGAACCTGATAAGATTCATCTGGGCCCACCTTTCCAGCCTACCCAGGTCCCTTTCATTATGTTGCTCTGTAATGACTAGTTTTTACTTTTCATCTTCCTTTCTCATCTTTAGATGATGTGAACGTTGTCAACTTTGTCATGTCTGGCTCCACAGTCTTGAACTTAGGGTTTGGTATATCAAATAAGATAACAATTTCTCTACGCTGGTATGTTCTTCCAGAGAAAACAACACTTAAGAAGATGCTAATAGCATGAGACTGATCCAGTTTTATATTTTTACTAAACATTTCAGAGCCTCTATCTTTGCCCTAACTACATAATTTCTTGCTTTTGAAACTACTTGCATAACAATTTTCTACTCTGAATTTCATTTCTTCTATCTGCCTTTTTAACAATTAAAAATGTTATAGGGGTGTATGTGTTGCCAGAAGCAGTGAATTTATACCATCAGCTAAAGATTTGTGACAACTAGAACTTCAGTTCTAGCTTTAAAAAACATTGTTGCACAACACTTTTTTCTTCTTTTTTTTTTTTATTCAATTACTACTAGTGTCAATAGGTCTACTTAGGTGTGTAAGACTCATTCTTATGAATAAGTACTTGCAGTTATGTTCCATGAAGAAAACAAAAAAGGCTTCAGGCAATTGGCCAGCTGATTGTTGATGACTTGACATTTATACAACTCATTCTCCCCATGAACAATAATATTTATTGTGCTGAGATTTCAGGAACTAAATATAACAGGAACCAGCAAAAGATGCCTAAAATTAAAGTAAGACAGAAAGGAAGGCTGTAATGTAAAGCCATGGCTGTTATTTAACTTCCCTTCAGAAATGAGAGGGAGAAACAGGACCATTCCTTCATCCATTCTTCTGCTCTAAAAGAAACCCAGCAAAAACTACACAGATACAGACCACAGAAACTCCAGACTTGTCCTGGTTTGCAGAGATTCAGCTTTTGCCAAATGGGCATAATTAAGAGCATGGGATGACTCTAAATGAAAGAAAGACTTAAGCTGAATATAAAGTATCTCATCCCAATATCCACTGGTACTAAAGAGAATGGCATCCTGAGGACTGAAGTGCACATCATGCATATCACAATATTCAAAGGGAATAGAATCATAGAATCATTTTGGTTGAAGAAACCTTAGATGGAACAAGGGCTAAAGAGAGTAAGACTTCTCCCAGCTCTTTATAGAATATTTTGTCTGCCTCCCATCTTGGCTGGGTGGTCTATAACAGGCTCCCACCATGATATCTGCCTTGTTGGCCTTCCCCCTGATTTTTACCCATAAATACTCAAGCCTGTTGTCACCATCATTAAGCTTTAGACAGTCAAAACACTTGTTAACATACAAGGCTACCCCACCACCTCTCCTTCCTTGCCTACACCTTCTGAAGAGTTTGTAGCCATCCAGTGCAGCACCCCAGTTCTGCAAATCATCCCACCATGTTTCCATGATGGCAACTGTATCATAGTTATATCATACTATATCTTAAAATGAGATATGGCAGCCACATAGAAAGACAACAAGGAAAATAAATCATCACTGTCCTCTTTTTCTTTTTAACTTTTCCTAGAAAAACACCTAAAAGTTTCATTACAAACATTTTGCTCGATAAGGAACCAAATTCTGAGAGAGTAGATGATAATTACTTTTGATGAACAGTAAATACCTTTAAAGCTTTTGAAAATTTTTAGATTTTCATTTAGGAATTGGAAAGAAAAGTCATTCAGTGAACCTATAGATTGTCTAAAATGAAATTCTGGTCCCAGTGATGTCAGTGACTGGGCTTTTATTCTTTTCATTAGGTCCAGGATTTCCACCATAGAACTTTTCAAAAATCCAGGTAGAAACTAGACGGTAGATTCAATCTTAGTTTTTCTCAATACTGGTGAATATTTGGTTAATTCATTTATGATAGTCAACGAAAAGTGGCTTTAGTTCTCAGAAAATACAGAAAAACTGATTAGAATTAACTAAGAGTAAGAAGCAGAACTATGGTGTATGTTAGTCAGTTGATTTTTGTGATTGCCATAATGCTGTATGTAAAAGAAAAAATTGTAAATCATGGAAAATACTCCTAAAAATAGAGGAATCAGCCTGATTTTAATCTGAAATAGCTGGGATATCCTGATGCTGGTTTAAGAAGGAGCTTTGCACCAAAGACAGTTTCTCCTTTGAAATGTATGTTCTATTAAAACGCCTGGTCTGTACCATCTTGAAGAGAAGCTAGACTGAGAAAATCAAGATAGAAAAGGTTAGTATCAGCAAACCTATCCCTTTACCTGAAAAGTATCTTGGATACATATGGCTTCATATTTAATCCCATTTCTGATGATGATCAGTAATTAGCAACATCTCGTTTGGATGTCCACATAAATAAGCTAGTATTTAACTATATTGGCCAGGAAAGACGAAAACAATCTCTCTTGTGAGCATTCCGGCTCATGCTCAGGTAGAAAGATATAAAAATTCCCTGTCATACAGCATTTCACAGTCCTCATTTCAGATGTTCTTTGAAACAAAAACTAAACAGCTGTGAAAAAATATCCTACAAAAACCCCCAAACAAATAAGCAAAAAAATCTCTGAGGTGTTTTGATCTGATTAGATTGAGGTTGAGCAGTTTGGGTCAATTCTTCTTTTACCAGTGTGGCTCACATGTTGCTACCAAACATGCTTTAATACAGTGTATTTACAAACTATCACTATATAGAGCAGGAAAGCAAAGCAAAACTTTTAGAATGAGCTTATTCTTACTACATGAACACCAGTCCTACTTCAGGAAAAGAAAAGCCTTATTTAACAGATGGAGACATGCTAAAGCAAAACCAAGTGGCGTGCTGTCTGAGAGACAAGCTATTGACAAGCACATAGTAATTTATGCTGATTTCAAAAGGCCAAATCTTACAAAATCTAAATGAAATTCTGCTACAAGCTCATTCAAGTTTATCGAATGAAATAAGAGATGGGGATACTGGCTGTGTTATAGCATAAAGCCTTAACTGTCTGGAGGCAACTACAAAAATTTAAAATTGCCCTGTATTCAGTTTCTGTGTGACTCTCCAAATGTGGGAAACGGGGGAGGGGGAAGTGGTGGGTATCTCCCTTTCAGATCATGGATTTTGAAGGAGATAAGCTGTGCAATAGTGGCTTTTCTATAGCAATAAATCTGCTTTCTCAGATCACAGCACTCCTCAATTCATGATTCAAGAGCCACAGCACCATTCACAGGAGAGCAGGAAGCACAAAGGGAGCAAATATGATGTAGAAATGGGATGGAATGGGAAGAAAAAGAAAGGGAAGAGCAAAATTAGCAGATTCAGATCAGGAAGACACTAAATGACTGTGGAGACTGAAGTCCTTTCTATCAGTTTGCTGCATTCCTGCCATCCAAATTTTGACTTGGTATTAAGACCATCAGTCACCTGAGTCATTCTGCCCTAGAAGATGCACAGTGTGAAAGGAAAATCTATGCAATGAGGCATTTGCAACATGCTCCTTTCTTGCTAGTGACTCTGCTTAGCCATTTATAAGAAAGGAACTACATGGAGCAGGCTGATGAAATAGCTCTGTGTCATGCAGCATGAGAACAACTTGTTCCTCACACAGCTGAACAGAAGAGACCACAGAATGAACTCTGCATTTGTCTATATAAATACATTTATATTAATATATAATTAATTTCAAATTACACTCATACACAAATATACACTTTTAATATATAGTATATACTGTATGCTATTAAATAGACGTAATATTATATAGATGTAATGTATTTTAATAATGCCTTATTCAGAAATATAAATAATAATACACGATACTTACAAATGAAATTAAATATTAAATAATGATGTGGTTAATTGTTCAGTACCATGGCCTAAATGATAGTGAAGCTAAACTTCAGGGACTGGTATGGAATTTGACAGGTAACTATCTCCAACATGTCATGGGCCAGGAATGGGTTCACAAGATCTGGGGAGTGAAACGCCATTACTTCCAGAGTTTTCCAGTGTGAAAGAACCTTCTAAGTGCTTTTCAAATTGATAATGTGCATAATTTTTGTTATCTTTTCTTTCTGGTATTTTGCAGAGGAATATTTAGTTGCAAAGCCATAATGTATTGTATTAAAACCACTAAACCACAAAACTTTTAAAAGCCACTGCTATTTGAGGATATAATTTCTCAGAGGACTAGAAATTACAGGGAAGTTACATCTCCTGTTCTGTCTGTCTGTATCTCACCTAAAGTGAACAGTGAAAGCTGGCCTTCAACATAGATAATGGTGATGGCATTGAACAAATTAATATTTTTTCACAAGAAAAGTACCCAGCCAGAGCCACATTCCTTTCAGTGGTCATATAAACCCTCAGCAGTTGAATGAAGTAAGATTACAACACAGTAGTTAGTTGTGTTTACAAGATTTCTTGGCTTTTGCAGTTCACTTCAGCTTCAGCACCAAAAATAACAAACAAGTCAGGCCTGCAAAATAGACACAGGTTGTTTAAAAAACTGTGAACTTTAAAAAAAATAACACATCTTCATGCATTTCTGTCATTCCATCATTTTAGCTTTACTATAAGAGACATAAATACAAAGTTTAAACCAGCAACAGAAGAAAAAGCTCCAGAAGATGTAGTCCTAAGAAAAATACTAAAACTACAAAACTTTTGTTAAAAGATGAGAGGAGAAAGCACTACAATACAAGCTAGAAAGATGTCATGTATGAATCTATGAAACTCTTGTATGTGTGGACTACTGCCTGGGAACTGTGCATTATGATAGGAGAGGTGGGAAAAGTGACATGATAGCAACAAAAAAAAGGGAATATGGGATGTGTCCAGCTGAGAGAGTGGAGGAAAGAATGCTCTTCATTCGCCTTTGTCTAATTTCACACTTTAATTTAAAATAAAAAATAAATTATTTCAAAAATTTAACCTCTACTCTTCCCACTCTAATTCACAGCCTCCCCTTCATGAAGGCTGTTCATTTTGTGTAGAAATATGAAGTGAAAGAAACCCCAGAAGGAAGGGGATTTTGTTATAGTTAACCTATCACAATTAACAGATCGGTAAATGTGTGTTGCACTAACCTCCAGCAAGTGCTAAGTACAGGCAATTTGCAACAATATCCCTTTCAATAACATTCCTTATTGCAAGAAACACCATAGTGGTTTGTAAACAAGAGGATCATATGCCTTATGAAGATACTGAGTTTGCTCTCACAATGCTTTTTTTTTTTGCATGAAACTATCTAAAGCTTGGGTGGTGTGTGTGTAGCAAAACCTTTAGCCTTGCTATAGTACTCTTGGGGCTCTCCTAAACTATGCAGGCTTGCACACCCTGACCTCTGTTGCAGTCACAGTGCAGCTGTGGAGACCCTCAGGGCAGCTCCAGACTGCTGCCCACCTGGGTCTGCCAGTGCTGGCTTCAGGTGAGAAGATACTCTGAGACAAAAAGCAGGGGCTTCGAAGGCTGCTTGTGGCCTGCAGGGCACCCTTGGAGGATTCTTGCTCTGGAGTATTCAAAATCAGGCCCAAATTTTGGAGATGAATCAATGTGGGCAGCTCGTTTGGGTGGCGCAGGCACCCTGCAGCCAAAGCCTTGTGACCAGGGCTATCATGACAAAACCCTTGTTCCTGGCAGTATTTCCACCACTAGTCAGGACTGAGCATAAATAAATATATTCACAAAATGAACAACAGCAATAAACCCATCAGAATTCCACAAAACATCAGTGTGGATCAAGATCATGCTTATCAAATAAGTAAATTAAAGCTTTTCAGAAATCTTCTGTTATTTCTTTTTTCTTATAAATCTGAAGAAGGTAACATAATATGTAATGCAATATAGTGTTGAATATAACAAACAATACCATTGCTTTAAAAAAAAAGCCTTTAGAATATATACTGGATTATTTGTCTTGGACTGATATTCCAAGGCATACTGGGAGTATCTAAAATGACAAACAATACCTCAGTTTATGAGATTTTTATGTGACCTCTTTTCAGAGCAAGACCATAAAAAGAAAATTATTCCATTGTTTTCATTTACCCTTAATAGATTATCTTCTGAGTACAGTCGCTGGAGTAGATTATTATATTTTTGTTTGCTTTCAAAAGCTGGGTTAAAACCTGCTTAGGTTCTGTGAGAAATGAGTTTTGCAATATTAGGTCAGTTGCAGCTAAAGTTCATACACAAAATATGTTCCCTTCATACAAAAATCCCTAATGAATTCCAGTAGAATAGAGCAGATGCCTTGTCTCAAGAATAGGAGGATTCTGATCTCATAAGATGTATCGTACTTGATCCTAAAACTATTCAACCATTCTAATATGTTAGTTTTACTTCAGTAGTCAGGAGGACCTCCAGTCCTAGGCACATTCAGACTTTATTATGCTGCTATATGCAAACATAGAGAAATAACCTGTCCTTGCCCAAAGAACTTGAAATCCAAGTACACATTTTAATACGATTAGCATATTAAGAGTTATACTCTATTTTACTATCTATAAATGCATACTTGTATGTAAAAAATACCTGATTGTATATGTATTTCTTTTATATCCTATGCTTAATATTTTTGTTCAAGGCCCACAGAAACCAATGGGAATGTAAATTATTACATTGATTTTCTTAGACTTTTTGTCAGGCTAGAAGTAGGATACAGCTCTCCTAATTTCTGTGAGTACAAGGTTGCCATCTATATTTGAGCTAGATGTTTTGGCTTCTGTTTTAAAAAACAAAAGGCTTCCCAGGTGTCAAGGTTTAGGTTCAATCCATCAGACCTACAACAGATGCTCTCTGTTAACCCCTCTTCCTCCCACTGCCAAATAGAGGAAGAGAAAGAGGATAAGGGAAAGAGACTTATGGCCCCCTCCCGAATGGGAGAGGAAAGAATGAGAGAGGCTTCTGGATTAGAAAAGAAAACTAAAACAGCTTTAATGAAGATGACAATGACAAAATGGTATATATACAAATATATACAAAACCAGTATCAAACCCAACCTCCCCCTGATGGCAATTACATCACTGTCACCACTGAGGCTGTGCAGGCACTGGCAAAGTCCAAGAATGGGCTCAGCAGCAGACGGGAACCGGGTTCAGGAGCTGGGTTCAGGAGCACATGAACTGAGGTCAAAGACACAAGAAGGTCCAAGAAGGGAAACAAAGGCCAGCAGAAGGAAAGTGTCCTGAAGGCAGACAGGAAGGGCTGATGGAAAGGCAAGAAGGGTCGAGACTCTCGTGATCCCTCAGCTTTATACTGAATATGATGTATATGGGATGGAATACCTTGCTGGTCAGTTTAGGGTCACCTGTCCTGGCCACTCCTTCCCACAGGTGCAGCCTTTCACTTTCTGCACCCCCTGATATGGTACACAAGAGTTAGCAGTGACCTTGGTCTGCACACCAATCCTTGGTAGTAACTCTAAATATCAAGCATTATCACTGCTAGAAGCAGACACTGTCTGCAAAAACATGCTGCTATCTTCAGAAAGTGCAGTTAGTTAGAAGAGACTTAGCTGAAAAGTAAAATATTTGAACAGAATTGGTGTGATTCTAACTCAAACCAGGGCACGAGGCAATGTGTGTAGGGTGTCACTTCTCTGATCAAACAACAGCATCTACCTTGGATGAGATTAATTGCTCTCTAGGCTCCACAGACTGTGCTGATTGTTTCTCCATGAACTGTACTGGAACTGAGACATCCTTCCTGCAGAAACCTAAAGCTCAGCAGCTGAAACCCACCTAAGGGTATTTAAAGAATCCAAGGACTGAACTGTTTGGTTCCCCTGTTATTTTTATATGTATAAACGAGGTAACTAAAATTTTCAGTTACAAAACTTGTGTATTTGCATGGGTAAGGGTTTCCTCAAAAAGTGATGGAAAGGGTTTTCTGCCTCCCATCAGACTCCCTCTCAAACAGCAGGCACAGCACGTGGCAAACCTCAAGCCTAGAGAACTGTCAAACCTCGCCCCAGCTCTTCTTGCTGAAGAAGCAAGCTGTGATGCTCTGAAGCACCTGGGGAATACATCACTATTTCCTATTTCAGCTTCTTATCCAGTTTGGTGCAGAGATGTGTGAGAAGCAGAATAGTACTGTGCCTCTCTCACGTTTAGGATTCTTCATTTATGCGTGTGTATGCACACCCCTATACACATACGCAGACACACAAACTCAACCATGTCCACTTTTACATAGGATCCTCTTGCTGAAGAAAGACAAAGTTCCAAGCCTTTATTTATCCAGAACACAATTTTGCAACAGTTACACGTGTTATTCGTCATGATGGGATTGCAACATCAGGCACGAAACAGCCAATCTGTAGAGAGCTGTCTTGAAGCTACTCATGTACTCCAGTACCTTTGGCTAAAGAGAAACAGACTGCCAGGATTTTCCTGCTATTTTTGTCAGAGGAGAAGGTGAAATATATCATTGCTTGGACATCATATCTGTATCAAGGCCAAATCTTATAGATATAGTCTGATACTCTGCTGATAACATTCACGTCAGAGGGATCCAGAGATGGGCATCCACCAAACACCTGAGTTGCACGGATACTAATTGTATTTTTTATACATAATTTTACATCTACCATTAGCCTTTTTGTTCATTATTTATACACATGCATTTCCACAGCAACACTGAAGGAAAAAAAAAAACCAAACCTGTCCCAAACCCCTCACAGTCTTAGAATAGATATGGAATGTCTCAAGCTGCAAATCTATCTCTGGTTATCAGCTGTGAGCCACACTTACAATTTTTTGTGTCCACACATTTAAATCCCAGGAAGCAGACACATTTTAAGCTACCATCATGACACTATTTTCATCTTTGCTTTGCAAACTAGAAAATTAGTGTTAGTTCCTCAGCAAAACTGTAACACCAAATAATTATAAGGGAAAAACATAAATAGGTTACAGAAGGGCAGAATAACATTGCAAAGGGAAAGTATTTGTGACTCATTTTTTCTCATATTTTTAAGGAGTTTTCCTAATGCTCAGTGTACAATTGAAATAAATGGAAACTTTAAGAAATATTCTACATAAGACAGAGTCCAAAAATGCAGAAGGTTATGCAAGGCTAACTGTAAAAATAAGCAGATGAGTCCTCTAAAATAATATTGCAACATTTTTTGGCTTCCATTTATTGGTTGCCATAGGATTTTTACTCAGCGAGCGACTGCTACAAGGCTGTCTCATACCATAGCCTGGCTTTTAAGAGAAGAAAAACATTAACATTTTTTAATGAACACACTTGTCTGGAGACGTATTAGCAAATGCTAGGAAATCATTTTCTTACTTAGGGAGATTTGCAAGTGTTGTGTTTACTGTGCTGTGCCCAATTTGAATCTTCCTCTCTGACAACAGGTAGAACTCTTTCCCAAATAAAAGTGACTTGTTTTTGCTGGAAGTTGTAGGGGGAGAAACTCTAAGAGCAAACAGGTTAAAGTGACATGTACACAACAGAAAGGATCACAAGGCACCTTTAATGAGCTGTTTGTGTTACAACAGCTGCTTCTGAAGCCAGAGAGCACATCCTCTGGTGGACACTAAAGGAAAGAAATGGGAAATGCTTTTCTAAAGCATTTAATTTCTTTACTTAACAGGTGGCATTTTTGATTTCACTAGGTGCACATCCTACATGGAGGTGTAACAAAAGGAGAATAAAATAGTGATACGCTATAAAAAGTAAATCGATGCATTTACTCTACAAGTTTTATTCAGTCTCCCAGTATATCTTGATAAATCAACATTCATCATTACTGTTTTTATTATGATGATTTATGCTGTCTCTGCAGTTGGGTTTATTTCTGGGTTTTGTCCAACAACAGCTTGATGTAAAAGGCTTAAAGCAGCCCATGTGTGCCCGTGGCTGAGTGCTTACTCACATATTACATAAGGGTCAGGCCTCCTTTGGCCTGAAACCCTTCTGGGCTAACAGTGTTTGCAAGCTTGTTTCACAAGTGGCCATTTCCAAGAAGAGAAGGGGAGAATTTTCTCACAGAAATTACACATGTATTTACTTTTTTAAAGGCACCCAAGTGTTGACACCTAGGAAACTCTCAGGCTAATGAGAGAAGTGTTTTGAACCATAGGTTTTCAAAAGCTAAGGTCTTCTGGACCACCCTACATGGACACCCACTCACTGCCATTTGAGATACTTGAAGGCACCCCAGCACATCTCCAGCTGTCTCTTCACAAGAGGTCCTTCTTCCATAGCCTCAGTGTCACATCTGCAAACCTTGTATAGATGTCTTGGATACCTGGTGTACCTCAAAAGAAATAAGGCATTTCTGTGTGTGCAAATGATTTGGACTCTGGCAAGCAGGGAGGATTAATCCCATCTAACTTTAGACATCTATGCCTGAGCTAGTCACAATGAGCTCCTTTTATAGTCAGCAGAGAGAAATATAGCTGTCAACATTTAGCTGGACAAATCCCATTCCCAAATTCCAGTTCTCTAATCCATAACTCCCAGCATCAATAGCATTAGATTATCTGAATCTTATCCTTGTCCTCGCTGTATGTGTAATGTTGGCAGTCAGTTTCTGTGCCTCTCTGTGAGGAACTTGATTTAAGAGATGAGGCAGGACAAAGCTTGGGCTTGTCTATAGTGACTCCAGAAGTGTGGTCAGCCTTCCCTGCTGTGCTTTGACAGGGTAACCTTTTGTTGCGAAAACAATCTTGGAATAAGCTTTGAAATTGCCCTAAGTATCACAGTCTTCGGTCTAGCCCTGCAGCAAAAGCATCTAAGAACTTCCTGAAAGAAGGTCTTTCCTAGGTCTCTAGGGATGATATCTGTTATTGATTCAGCTAACTGGAACTCACAGTACATTGATAGTGCCAAGGAGTTGCAAAGACATATTGAAAAACATATTTGGGAACAAAAAGGGCTTCTTCAAATATATCAGTATCAAAAGGAAGAACAAGGAAAGTGTGGGCCCTCCGTTAAATGAGGTGGCAGCCCTGATAACCGAGGATGCAGAGAAGGCAGAGTTGCTGAATACCTTCTTTGCTTCAGTCTTTAATCCTAATACCAGCCCTTGTGAACTCCAGGCCCTGGATGTAGGAGAGAAAGCCTGGAGGAGTGAAGACTCTCCACTAGTCAGTGAAGACTGGGTTAGGGATCAGTTACAAAAATTGAATACACACAAGTCCATGGGCCCTGATGAGATGTATCCAAGAGTGATGAGAGAACTGACTGATGTTGTCGCTCTATGACTCTCCATCATTTTTGCAAGATCGTGGCAAACGGGAGAGGTGCGTGAGGACTGGAGGAAAGCCAATGTCACTCCAGTCTTCAAAAAGGGCAAGAAGGAAGATGCAGCAAACTACAGAGCAGTCAGCCTCACCTCCATCCCTGGAAAAATGATGGAGCGGCTCATTCTGGAGGTCATCACTAAGCACATGGAAGACAAGAAGGATATCAGTAGTCGTCAGCATGGATTTACCAAGGGGAAGTCATGCTTGACTAATCTGACAGCATTCTACGATATCGTGACTGAATGGGTAGATGCAGGGAGACCAGTGGATGTAATCTACCTTGATCTTAGCAAGGCATTTGACACAGTTTCCCATAACATCCTTGTGAGCAAGCTCAGGAAGTGTGAGGTGAGGTGGATTAAGAACTGGCTAC
>VZZY01017691.1:80602-108099 GCA_013400335.1 Eurystomus gularis
GAGAGAGTCCAATGGAGGGCTATGAGGATGATTAGGGGACTGGAACACCTGCCTTATGAGGCAAGGTTGAGAGACCCAGGGCTTTTTAGTCTGGAGAAGAGAAGACTGAGAGGGGATCTAATTAATGTGTATAAATATACGAGGGCTGGGTGTCAAGAAGAAAGGGGCATCCTCTTTTCACTTGTGCCCTGTGACAGGACAAGGGGAAATGGATGCAAGCTAGAGCACAGGAAGTTCCACCTCAGCATGAGGAGGAACTTCTTTGAGTTTTATAGAGCACTGAAACGGGCTCCCCAGGGAGGTTGTGGAGTCTCCTTCTCTGGAGACTTTCAAGACCCGTCTGGATGCGTTCCTGTGTAACCTGCCCTAGATTCTATGATCCTGCTTGGCAGGGGGGTTGGACTCGATGATCTCCAGAGGTCGCTTCCAACCCCTAACATTCTATTATTATGATTCTATGATTATTATGATTCTATGAAAGATGTGATTTAAACACTCTTTTCCACTTCTCTGAACAATTAGCATCTAACAGCTATGATGTTAGAAACATTACTTATGGATAGGAGCAGCAATACTGAGAGTCTCTTAATCCCAACTACCATTAGAAAGAAGAAGAGAAGCCTCCTACCCTTTAGAAAAGTCTGGTGATACTCAGATATATAGCCTTTGGATATAATACATGCATTTCTCCCTTACTTTTATGGTGTGCTCACCATGGTGGCCTCCAAATGCACTCTGAGTGACCTAGCAGCACAAACCCCAAGGTAGCAAAGTGTCACATACAATTATAGCTGTCCTCAAAAAAAGCAAAGTGTATTGGCACAGTAGAGAAAGTCAGAATGTGAAACTGTTTAAACACAACTGAGGGATTTCTGTCTTTGTTCTGCAATTTAGGAAAACAGATTACCAAAATTCTATGATTGCTTGCATAAAATACCCTACCTCTGCTACTTTTCTTATCTCCATTACTCACTTATAGGCAAGACTACTCAAAACCTAAAAACTTAATTTTTCTAAGTATTACTAACTACAGAAAACATTGGTGATGTTGTTGAAGGAGAACTGTAGATGAAGGAGCAGAACAATATGTTTGTTAAATCAGGGAGGTATGTCATCAATAGATTCCAAGGCATTTTGCAAAACTGGTTGTACAATTCCAGCTTATTTGATGGAAAAAAATAAGGCACAGGCTTCCTCTTGCTCAGATAAGTAGAACTCAAAATACCACATGGCCCCTGACAGGTCAGCATGTAGAGTTATTCTGGAACAGCTCAGCAATGTTGCTCCTACACAAGGGGCAAAGGGCTTTAACTTATTTACCTTTACCTATGCAGACAGACTACTCCAAAAGGTAAAAAAAAAAAAAAAAGAGGAAGGTCACAATCACTCTGCATCTCCTGTGCTCTGAGGACATAAATGCAAGCTTGACCATGTCCTGGCTTCCTACACACAGCTAAACTTATCCTGGAAAAAAAATCATCCTGCAGTAAAGTGTGGGTTACACTCATGGCCTGATCAATCAGTAGGGATGAAATCAGATTATTTTGACTACTCCAGTTTTCTCAGCTGCAGCCAATACCAAAACATCAGTAGATTTCTCTGAATCATGCATTTCATGCTGCCTGATGTTCCTTTTTTAAATTAGACAGCACATTGTTAACTTTCTGACAAATCTCACTACTGTCCTGAGGTTACATGAGATCACTGGTTATTCATGTTAGCAGCTCCTCAAACAGAGCAAAGACTAAATATTCTACACAGTACTGAGAAAATGGATTTGTCAACATTTCTCATCATGTTGAAAACAAAGAAAGAAAGAAAAGAAAGAGAAAAAAAGAAACAAAGAAAGAAAGAAAGAAAAGAAAGAGAAAAAAAGAAAGAAAGAAAGAAAGAAAGAAACGAAGAAAGAAAGAAGGAAAGAAGGAAAAAAGGAAAGAAGGAAAGAAGGAAAGAAGGAAAGAAGGAAAGAAGGAAAGAAGGAAAGAAGGAAAGATGTTTTTTCTTTCTCTTCCATAAAATCTCTGTTGCAAGCATGCTATTGCTCTTCCAAGATATGTTCCCTTGACTGAATTACAGAGTTTGTAAGAAGCAACAACTGGTAAAATATGCATGTACTTACTCATCTTGAGCATATTGATTTGATTGGCCTTGATTCGAGCTACCAAGGAGAGTAGGCATGTTATGTAATTTTTGAAGCAACATTTATTCTAATAAAAAGTTTGTATGTAGTATAATATTTTTACTGTAATACAGCTGGTGCCCTGTCAGAAACTCAGTATCCAAAAGAGCCGCAATTTTTACCCATGGATACACTCCATCTTACAGCTACTCTAAAGACTGTTCACATGGATCAGGCACATTTTTTGCTAATGTGAAAATTAAAATACTTAATTAGCAATTACAAACACTTAGAAATTACAAATAATATGCAGCTATGGTGATGACACATAGGAGAGAGTAGAATACAACAAAATATGAAGTAATAAAATGCCTGTTGGTGACCAGTAAGCATGAACTTCCCTCTTCTAAGCTTTTAAAATCAAACCATAACTGCATGGAACTGAACTTCTTTTTCAACCCATGATATTCTAATTCTGACTAAAATGCATGACAAAATTTTATTCCTATTTCCAGTGACTGAATTAGATCAAATTTTAACCATAAACTGTTATGAGAGAAACAATAAACTAACTTGGAAGAAAAAAAGATGATTGAAATAAAGACTGAATTGCATCAGCCAAGTATATTGCATTGAGGACTGTGTTCAGTTTTGGGTGCTGTGGCATATAAGGGAAATTGAGGTGCTGGAATGGGTCTAGAGAAGGACAACAAAGCTGGTGAGGAGTTTGGAGAGCATGTCTTGTGAGGAGTGGCTGAGGGAGCTGGGACTGTTTAGTCTGGAGAAGTCTAAGGGGTGACCTTATTGCTCTCTACAACTACCTTAAAGGAGGTTGTATAGAGGTGGGAGTTGGTCTCTTCTCCCAAGTAACTAGTGATACGTTGAGAGGAAATGGCCTCAAGTTGCACCACAGGAGGTTTAGGTTGGATATTAAGAAGAATTTCTTTACTGAAAGAGTGCTCAGGTACTGGAACAAGCTGCCCAGGGAGGTGGTGGAGTCACCATCCCTGGAGGTGTTCAGAAAACATGTAGACATGACATTTCGGGACATGGTTTGGTGGTCACGATAGTGTTGGGCTGATGGTTGGACTTGATGATCTTAGAGGTCTTTTCCAACCTTAATGATTCTAAGTGGTCACTAGTTGGGACCAGTGGCCTTTATGGAGCAATGAGACTCCTCTTGTGGAAGCATACACAAATATTTAAGACAGGTACTTAGAGCAAGCACTGAAATTCTTCTTTTAAGGGTAAGCATAGAACATAAGTGCATGCTTAATGACGCATTTGTATAGCACAATATGTGCCGGTTGTTGAGTCAGGTCTCAGTATGAGACCTGAAGAACTTGGCTTGACCCATAGAGCACACTATTCCTACGTGTCCTCTTAGTGCACTTATTTACAATTACAGGCGGAAGTGTCTGGTTTCAAGGGTACTATTTGGTCACAACTGAAGGGAGGAAGATACCTGTTTTCTGTTGCTGCCCTTCACATTTCCAGCATGCTCCTGCAGACAGGGGAAGTGGAAGCAGCATAACTCAACTCTGGTGGCAGCAACCACTTCAGGCAGGGACAGCAGCTCTCCTGCCTTTCTTGCTGACAGATTACACTTAGATGAGCAAGCAGAAGAGAAGATCAGCGTTTGCACTGCTGTGTCACAGCATCCCTTTTCACTTTGATGGGCTTTATGGAGGTCAAAAGTTCAGATCTGGACTTCCCTGCAATGAGTGCCTGCCCAGTACCCACCTCAAACAAACTGTGTGCTTCACACTGATGTTTGGAGATTAAGAGGGGAAAAAGTCAAGCTCAATGGTAGCTCCACAGATTTTACAGAGGCCTCATGGAGCACAAAGTATTTTAGTCTTTCCAGGACTGACTCTGGTGCCAGAGGGCAAGTGGGAATCACGGACAAACACACCATTGCCTTCCTTGTGTGCTGCCTTTGCAGTATGCATTTTGCCAACCTAATCAGATGAAGATAAACACCTTACAATATACTGTATAACTGACGTCAGCTTTTTGTATGCTTGGAATGATGTCAGCACCAGCTTTGCAACTATGCTTTAATCTCTTGAGCAGAAATAAATGCAGCAGCTAACCTATTACTTTCCACAAGCTGCCACACCAAGATTATTTTATTTTTCCCCTGCAGGCTAAGGATGTTGTGCAAAGGAGGCAGGAGAGCCAGAACAATGTGATCCATTCCTGTACTGAGCCATTTTTTGTGAGGAGTCTAAACAAATATAAATTGAATAATAACTAGAATAAATTACACCTCTCAGCACGCAAGTCAGAAATGGATTCCACTCATTTATATCAGCACAAATAATATCAAATTAATTTCTCAGGATTTACATTACCATTGCTGTAAATACATTCTTTCTCAAATTTACAAACACTCACCAATATAACTTAAACCTTCCCAAGCAAAATATGGCCTAGAGTTTCAAACCTGTATAGAGGCCTCTTGGGAGGAATCTCAGGAGGATCAAAATTTCAAGCAAATAGCCTAAATTGGCTTAATTCAGAAGTAAAAAAAAAAAAACCAAACAACCAAAATGGAGGCATGAAAACTGATACCAAGAATGTAACTATCAAGGACATGGGAAAAAGTAAAAGTCAGTGCCAGAATTGGCCTGATAAGTGTGGGTTTTTTTTTTTTGGTTGTGTTTTGTTGTTGTTGTTGTTTTGTTGTTTGTTTTTTTTTTAAAGACATTTTCCTCACTTGTTTTTCACGTTCCAGTGGAATTACACCATATTACAGGTTATTTATGCCCCACTTTACTTACACTTTCATCTCAGTTTGTCTCATTGTGTTACCAATTTTCAACATTTGCTTCTGCTGAAAGAATAGGAAAGTTACAAGCTAGTTAAGTTGTTAGCTATACTGTCACTTATTAAATTAGCAAGTTTTTCACAGCAGCCTTAGACAAAATTTTAAGAATAAAGAACTGATCATTACTAATTCTTTTGGTTTTCATTATGCTATTAGTCACAGAGCTCACTCATACATTTCCCCATTTCAACATAATCACTTCAGGATGAGGAGTACTTTTTTTTTTCCCCTTCCCAATAATTTTTCCTTAGCATCACATTTCATAGCCTCCCTCTGACTGCCAGGAAAGTGTGGTTTGGGATTTTAGGGGCTTAGGTTGGGCTTTTTTTTTTTTTCTTTTGAGAAATGCAAGCTTCCTACTATCTCTAAGTGAATGCATTTTTAATTAACTTGTTTATCTCTGTAACACATGCCCACCTCAGTAAGGCTAAGTGATCAGGTTATATGACCTCACAGTGCCAGAGGAGTAATTGCCACTTGTTTGGGCAGTCCAGAAGAAAAGCTTGTAGCTTGAAATCACACACAATGCTGTATTGAGAAACTAAATGTTGTGGTAAATAGCCAAATTAAAAAACAAACAAGCAAACTTTTGTTTGTTTTTTAATTGGGAGGGGTAGAGGAGACAGAAGGGCTGGGAGCAGAGGGCCCCCCAAAGTCTGCCATAGGGTCATCATTTTGCAAATGGTTTTATGTGTAGACATAGCTTTTCACCCTGCACCATTGTGAGATCATTCCTTTCCCCAGGACTGGGAGGCAGCTAAGCCCATCTGATAGTCTGTGCTCAGCAAAATCCTGCATCCCATTGCAGTTGCTACTCAAATCGAGAGCTGAGCAGCGCTAAGAAAGCTGTTGAGGCAGTTCTGCAGCAAGCAGTGCTATGTCCATGCTCCACTAACAGTGCCCATGAAGCAGAAATAAAAAAAGAGCCAGGAATCAGCTGTTTGAATCACAGATCCCCCTCTCAGGTTTCACTTTGGGGACAAGAAAGCTCTGAAAACAAGGCACTCCTTTCAGGATTTTATAAAGCTGACTTCAGCTGCCAAAGGATTCCGCCACAGCAACACCAAGAAAGCTTTTGCCTTGAATAAAAAATTCACTGTAAGCGAGCAATCATTACTCAGCAGCATTTTTCATATAATTACTGGCAGTGAAAAATCAAGCATGCAGGATGCTGTAAAATAAGGTCTAACTACTTCCACCCAAACAGAACAGAACCCATTCACATAAGTTTTAGTGGGAGAGAAGGAAATCCTCAGCACTCCCCCCCTCCTCTTCTCTCTATGACTGATTACAATCTGCTTTCTTCTGTAAAGCACATTTATTGTGGGAGTTTGATTTGAAAGAGTTTCAAGTAATTTAAACTTTGGCTGCAGGCATACAGATCATTTGAAAACTGATCTTCAAGTGTTTCTACATGTTAATAACATTTCTGGTTAGTGCTATAATCAACAGTTTTAATTCTCAACCTACCAACTGAAATAGGAATTACCTAGGATGAAATCACATAGTACAAAGTCAGCCAGCCTGACAGTAATCCCTGTGCCACCGGTTTTGGTGCAATATTCTTTTGAAGTGAAGAGGTTTGGGGCTGGAAGGTTTCTTTAGGGGTTATCATCAGCCACCTATAGCTTTTTTAAACCAAAGAACTGCTGAAAACAGACTGCATTCTGGTTCAAATGGTCTTTTCTTAATGGACCAGGATTCACCTATTCTGCCTCGTGTTCACAAAGCATCTTATTACTCCACATGCACTTCTGTGGGACCTCACTATCCGCATCTACTAATTATTATCCCAGGTGGACAGCAGAAACAGAATCCGGCCTTAAATGAAAGACAGTAAATTAGGAGGTGCTATTTCAGATCTGCCCTTTCTGGAGTTGTGCAAATGCAAGATGCACGTTTCTCTAGGACTTTGCAAAGTGGAAGTGCCAGTGTGCTCCATTTTGGTATCTCTCTTCATCAGCCAAAGAGACTTCCATCACCAAAAAGACAGAGCTCTCAGTGCATTTCAGTACTCTCCTTGAAAAAGGTAAATGGGCTTAGTAAGTGGTAGGGACAAGCCAAAAGAAAATAAACAAAATAAAAGCCAGTTTCATTCATAGAAAACAGCAATATTTTTTGATGAAAAGGCTTACAGTGTTACCTTGTAAATCTAAGTGCTAAGCTTTCTCAGCTCACAGGTCTGGCATGAGCTTGTTAGCAGCACAAAACACCAGCTAAATGATCCTAACAGCACAAACTCCTGCAGCACCTCAGCCATTTAGTAAGGACATTGTTCAGCACTGAAGTTTAGTTAAATATGCACAATTTTATTTATTGAAGAGATTAGGACAAAAACATTAAACCAAATACATGACAAAGCACCAGAGGCAGTAAAACCCCACCATGCACATCACCAATCTTTCCTCCTATAAGGTACTTATAAAATAAAAAAAAAAAAAAGTCCTTCTTGACACAGCACCATCTTCAGAGTGTAAAAACATTACTCCTTTATATTCTCAGTTACCAAAATAGAACCAAGGCAGGTCAGCTGCAGCTAGCTTTGTCTCTTGATAAAGAACTGTGAAACATCCTCTTGAGAGTGGGACCATAACTTTCCTGCAAGGCAGGCAAATAGCATCCATACGTCAAATGCCAAGTAGCTGTACGCACATGCCACATACTATAATTAAGCACAAATTCAAGTAACATTTACATACTACAGAGTCCACATGTACCTACCCAAAAAACATGACCACTTCACAAAACGTATACAGGCAGTAATATCAGAACAACTGAGGTACTGGAAACACAAATATTTATGCCAAGAGATTTCAATATCATACAGCAATATAAAAGCAGTAATAAAAACATTTGCCAGTCTAAATCAAATAAAGCTATCTAGAAAAAGAAGCTAAATAAAAAGTTGTTTAGGGACAGAAATACCTGAACAGAAAAGAAGTGTGTTAACTACAGCATGTAACATGTCATCCCAAGTCAACCCGTAATTGAAGTACTGGCTTAATACATCACTACTGTGACATTTTTCTTCAATAAATAGAATAAGTCTTGACAATACAAAAGGTGCATATTACTGTGTATGTTTCAAGAGGAATATCTGTAATATAAATGTTCAGCTTATTAATACCCTCTTATTTCTTATTCTGGACATAAACAAAAATCAAACCCAAACAATTCTTTTACCAAGTTGAGAGAAATTAAAAGAAAAAACCCCACAATACTCTTCTTCAATAATAAAGAGCCCTCTATTTACATGTGGGCTAGTCAGTTAAAGAAGAGATCGGTTCTCAGATAAAGACAAGATTGAGGGCTTTCTGCCCTCTCTAGTCATATACGTGCAGCATGGCAGATATGGAAGCCAGTATCTCATATCTTTTAAAAAAAAAGAAAATATACAGTTTTCTTTTTTTTTTCCCCCCTATTATAGCAGTAATGCATCTGGAAGTTTGAGTTATAATAGCTTCCTGCAACAAACCATTTGACACAAAACAGAACAGCTTGTTAAATGACAGTTACTTCCCCTTAAGGGAACAAAGCATTAAAATGTCATTTCCTGACAAGAATATTAAGTAGTTTATTTAGAAGAAATGAGTTGAAAATAGCTATCAAGAGACATGAACCGAAATTTTGTTTGTTTTTAGCACCCACTTTTCATGTCTGTCTTTGTGCACCTAATTTTTTTCTTAAATTAACCCCACTAATTATTAGACATCCGATTAAAAAAATGTTAGCCAATTGTACTTTCCCTGAATAATGGCTGAAGTTAAATATCTAACAGTGCGATGCCAAGATGTGAGCTGAGGCAAAAAAGTTTCTATTTGTCATGAGTTACCACTATTTTTAATGGAACAGAAACAGGAGTGATACAGCTGCACCAGAATTGGCATGTGCAGTCTCCTTGGCTCCAAAAAGGTGAGAAGCTACAATTGCTCCATGCTGCCTTTTTTCCTCCAAATCAATCTAACCTGATAGCAAATTCCCCCCACCCCCCCAATCTGTCCCCATGCTACATTTGTTATATTAGCTCCTTGTGGAGGTTCCTTCTCAATCTGAGGACCTCTTGAGTGTCTTTTGCTACCAAGCTAGGCTGATGCAGGATGTGATTTAACACGGTCAGGAAGGGCTCCTTCATGTGTCCATCTCCAGGTTGTGTACCTTCTGAACACCAGTCTTTGTGCTCAGTTAAAGAATGGGTCCAAGTCTTCTTCCATGTTGACATCAGGCACTAGCTGATCTGATACTTCCTTAGCACCATATCCTGAATTCGATACATTAAAATCTGTAGAAAACCATGGATGGTCCAGAATTTCCTGTGAAGTCAGCCTTTCCGATGGCTCCCGACGCAGTATGCTACGTATGAGGCATTTTGCCTTTGGGGATAGAGTTTCTGGAATGTTAAACTGCCCACGACGGATCTTGCTGAAGAGGGAACTAGGCTCAATGTCATGGAAAGGATAGCGTCCAACTAGCATGGTATAAAGCATGACACCTAGACTCCATACGTCCGCTGCTTTGCCAGAGTAGCTGCCATTTGTGTTCAAGATCTCTGGACTCACATAGGCTGGACATCCATGCTTATCAGAAAGAGAGTCATCATTTCCTTTTAAAATATAAGCATCTTCTAGGCTTTCCAATTTCACTCTAGTCCTGTGGGCAAAAAAACCAAAACCATCAAGGTAAGCAAACATCAAAACAAACTTCTGGCTGTTACAATTACATGGCTATAATAGCAATACTCGACAAAACTCAACAATCACAGAAGTGCATTATTTTAAAATCCCACTCACAGCACTTGTTACAGGTAATTGATACTGTTCCTTCTATGCTGGTTAGAGACATTAGAGACATATAAAGAATATTGCCATGCACAGAGCTACAAGACTTCAAATACAGTTATGTCCAGGAAACTCACTTTTATGTTTTTAAGACCTTACTAATAATTGCCACATTCACATGTTTGGTAAACTTTACATAGACACGATTTAGAAAAGGAGACATAAACCTCAAGATTTTTTCCTGTTTTGGCTGCACTCTAATGTACCTGTATAGGGCTCTTACCTAATACAAGCCTAGCCCTAACTAGACAAGGTTATTTTGACACCTTCATACTGATGAGCCCACAACTGTAATTCCACAAGGTTCAACAGGAATAATATGGTCACTCTGACCCTATACGAAACCTCTGTTCAACCAATATTTTCCTTTACCCCAGTATTCAGGTAGACCAATTTGCAGTCTTCCTAAATAGACCTTTGGGCAACGGGAGATCAGGTGAGCTGAGTGGTGCCAAGATTAACAGCAAGCTTATCTATCCAGCTGAACCAGAGAAGCTCCCTGTGTTGGAATGAACAGAGGCTAGGCTAGCAAAGAGCTTACAGAGAGATGACAGGGATGCCTTATCTAGATTGCAAACTCCTCCTGCCTGCAGAGCACTGTGAACTTGTCATTGTGCTGCAGTAATTATCCCTGCAAGAGAATTTTCTTCCCTCATGGATAGCACACAGGAGCAGAAAAAGTGATTCTCAGTTGCCTGTCATAGCACTAGATGAACATAACCTTTCTTTCCTTTTAATTCTCATTGTTACCATGTGTATCTATATTTAAAAGCCTGTCCCAGTTAAAGGCATCTAAAAAGATTACCAACTACCCTTTAGACTATTTGCCAGCAATGCTTGTTTTGAGAGCAGAAGCACTACTACCTTCTGGATGGAAGGGTGACCTAACAGTAACGCAGGCTTTCTTTTCAACAGTTCGAGATCATAACTCAACTTTGGGTATTACTGTCCTCATTCCTCAACCTCACTGGTCTTTATGATCACTCTTAGCTCTGTGTCACAGCCAGGTTCCCATACCACAGACATTCACAGGCAGGGACTGAACTTCATCCCAGAAAACAGAACTCACGTCACTTGACTAAAGCACATCATTTAACAGGCTTTAAAGCAGACAAGGAAAGCCCTGTTTCTTAAATGTTTACTGAAGACAACATTGCTCATGCTTGAGTTGCAACAGACAGCCGGGCCAGCTTCGGCTAAGACTTGGTTCCAGGGCAGCTCAGTGCTATCTTCTCTGAACCAACAGAAGAGCATTTTACTCTGTGGAGTACTCCAGAGGCAACTGTGCCATAAACTCTCATAATGACACTTGGACCTTTTCAACAGCTAGAAACGTTTACTAGCAGAGGTGAAAGCCCCTTTGGCAATGTGCCTCGAATCAGGAAGCCATAAATATAGAATTTAGAATACCTGGCTCCTAAGCACAGTGTGTCAAGGCAGCTCCTTCTCTCCTTAAATAGGCCAGTGTTTTCTCCTCCAGTGCGGAGGCTGATGGGGTTTGCACAACACACCTGCTTCCTGATTAATTACCCATGGCCAGCCTAACAGCACTTCTCCTGGCAATGGACAAACTCCTCATTAGCACTCAAACAATACTTTACAGTAGCAATACCTCACACAGGAAGCTGGCTGCAAAGAGAAACTTAACTACAATTATCAAGACCACAGCAATTTCCTTCTATACACAGCTTAGAGGGTCCAAAACAGGAGAGTGACTAGAGAAGAGTCCTTTCATGATGCTCTGTTTTGACACGTTCCTGCACCTGCACAACATAGGAAGAGAAGTGAGGAGAAACACCCAGGGGAAAAAAAAAACATGCCAAGGAGGGCAAAGAACAGAGAGGAGGAAATGAAAGGAAAGGCAGGGACATGACTTGTGGTTGCACTTGCACTGCCCACCTCAGTTTTTCCATAGAAAGGTATGTGTAGCAATATAACGGTGAGGCCAGCTACTCAAACATGCCTAAGTCACTGAACTGCCAGACAGGAAAGCATCGACTCACTTCTGCTAGCTAACAGAAGCAGAACACATACACAGGGAGCATGGCAGAGCATGCTGTTTATAAACAACTTACAGGAGGGAATTCACCCCACGCACATGCCCTCCTGCCATCCCTGCGTCAACAATGCAGGGAAATCCTGTTTACTCTCCCATCCTATTTTACATTTCTAAGAGTTGCCAAAGAATATAGAGAAACAGTTCAATGAGAAGCTTTTGTATTACAGATAAATTAATATCTTATTTTCTACAATGACCTCAGTACAAAACCGCAAAGAGCAGGTTGCAAGATGTGTCAAAAAAAACCCAAACAATCTTTTTCTCCATTCCTGTCTTGCTTTTCTTGCAAGGCACTGCATCCTGCAGCCATCTCTACACATGCTACAGTGGGTTTTGTTTAAGCAAGCAAATGCAACAGCTGGCCCTTATCTGCCTGCTCCTCCATAACCTGTGGTCAAATGAAGCAAATGCTCACATCAGGTTTTTCATCCTGCTGAGCTGACAGGCTTTCAGGAAATGAAAGGTCCCAAATTAAACAAAAACACAACCTTCAGTCCTCATTCTCAACAGCCACCAAACCCTCAACCAGTTACACCCTTGTGTACAAGGTACAAGTGGTGAAAAGGCTCCTCTGCAACAAGGCAGTGCTCCAGCACAGGTACGGCACTGGACATGCCACTCCATGCAGGTACACATTTCCCTTGCAAACTGCAGGAGCTGCATCTCTTGGGCACATACTGCCAGGCACCCAGCCTCAGTGTGACTTTCTCCCCCTCCCAATTTCCACCAGAAGCAACTCAGGTGTTTCCATTTTCATTTGTAAGGCTGGATGTCTTTGCAGAAGGTGACAACGCAGGTTTTCCATCCTCACAGCAAGGAGAGTGCAGGAGTAAAGGAAGGGCTTGCCAGCATGGCGGTTTGCCTGCTTGGCAAGCCAGTGCACAGAAGCACTCACAAGCTTTTGCTGCCAAGGGCCCTGGCATGGGTCTGCTGGAGTCCCCCACCACGAGCCAGAACCAGAGCTGGGGAGACCCACTCCAGCCTCTTCCCACCAGCCACGGGTGACTTCAGGTACCTCAGCCTCAGACCCACAACACAGTCTGTAATCATACTACAATTAGGTAATACACAGGTGTGAACGGCAAGTCTCACTCTCCTTTTTACATTCACTTCACGTTTCTTCAGGCGATCAAAAACGAGCAGCCTGGCTCAGGAGCTGCTATGTCCCAGCACACAGCACCCCATCTCTGCAAGAAACAGCTTCCAGTTCTGGCTGGCCTTCACTGACTCCACATTTCAAGCATTGCCTAAAAGAGCTGTTTTCTACAAGCCAGAGAGCTTTGCCTCCCCCCCCCACCCCGGGAGAGGGCAGTTGGGAGACGACACAGAAAAGAGGAAAGAGAGGAACCTAAATACACAGAAATGCAGAGAACAGGCTGGATGAGAAGCAAGCTCTCTCTCCCCTACACACTCTCTCTCAGAGGAAACACTGAAACCAGCTATCCAGGAAAAAGAATAAAAGCCAACAACAACAAACAGACCCTCAAAATTGCAAGCAGTTTCTGAGATTACAGAACCTCCACAGTAAAGGGTGGGGACTGCATCCAATTTCAGAGTAACTGGACAACCCTAAATTCGACACTTGGCAGGCAAGGGACAGACACAAAACCAAACGCTGGGATGTGAAATCACAATCAGCTTTGAAGTGTGGCCCATCAAGAACAGAAAAAGGACAAACAAAATTTTTTTTTTTTTAAAGTCACGTTTCTAAAAAAACCTCTCATTCTCTAAATAATTAACTCACATCAGTCAATTGAAGGACCCCCGCAAGAGAAAAGAAGTTTTCCAAAAGCATCAGCATTCGAGTTCAACCACTCAAATGGTCGCAACAAAATTAATCCCTGAAGTTCAAATGTAAGCTACTGCCAAAGCCGGATGAGAATCACTTTGTACATATACTGTAGGGCAACAAAGACTTTTGTCAAGGCTTACGTAATTACAGTACATAATTTCAAGTTTTAATGCAGATCCTGAATAAGCACTTGGAAAAAGAGCATTATGCATCTATCAGATCATTGATAAAACACTGCATTAGTCTAATGCATTAAAAAAAATACAACCCTGAATCATGGCTATTTAAAAGGGGGAAGCTATTCTGCCTATGAATGCTTTCCCATTACTGGTGAATGAAACCACAGAAGTGCAATCAGAGGGCAGCAGCAGCACTCAGACGGGAAATGCGTCTTTGTCCCCATAGAAACCGTCAGGGAAACCCATGAAAAACAATACCACTCTGAATTTCTTATCAATATGCCATTCATTACTTGACTGCATTCAGACTTTGCTCTTCAGTAGTGTAACAAAACCTAATCAATTAAACGTCTTCCAGAAGATTCTTCAATGCAACCTCCTGAGTTAGCACCCGTCTCTGGCAGACGGCTTTGTTGCACATCCTGCACTTTTTTCACAGTGATTCGCATTATTCCTCCCTGCAGAGCTTAGGGGCCACTGGCAAATTGCTATCCTGCCTTTTGACACCGAAGCCAGGGCTGTAAGAACCCTGCATTCACACTTGCTCTCCAAAAGCAAACACCATTTACATACCAAAATCAGGAGAATTATTCAGAGGGCTCTAAGCTCGCAAGGCAGGAGAAAAAAACAAAACAAAACAAAACCAAAAACCAAACAAACCAACAACCAACCCTGAAACATCTAAAACAGAAATACTGACTGAAAGTCTGAGTGTTTCAGAGGAAAATATCCACTGCAGCGAATAAACAGCCAGCAGTAAAGGAACCCATGCCTGAATCCATGAAAGCAGTTGCTTCTAGTCTGTCCCCGAAGCCATCTTTATGGGAAATAACACCTGAACCACAGCTGAGCCACAGTTACCATTTTGGAAACACTAACTGCAGATCAAAACCACAATTTTAGTAAAGCATCATCCCTCAGAGGAAAGCCAGATCAGCTGCTTTGGGAGGAGACAGAAGGAGCCATCCTGCTATGGATACTCCAGGTACACCACCCACTTGCTATTCAGGCTGGGTCAAAACTAAATGATCTAGATTTAGAGATTCTACATAGCAGCCTCATGCCTCCAGAGACCAGATAACAACTGTCATCGCCATCTGAATTGCAATTTTATTAATATGACTGTAGGTAAATATAAAATGGCAACTTCTAAGGGGAAGAGGGGCCTCACAATATTCCCCCTACACATAAAAAATGAAGGGACCCAAGCAATGCTATCTCATATTTAAATATTGCTCTGACTGAGGCCAGGAAAGTCTTTCCCTAGGTAGAGGCACTCAAGCCATCAACTGCCCAGTAGATCAGGGATTGCTCCTATGTGGCCAATAATTTACAGGTCATTTAATCAAGGTCTATTGCTAGCACCCCATCATAAGGACAAGATGAGCATGAATGCAATCATGCCATTAGAGTCACAAGGAGAGGAAAAAAATAAAAGGAAAGTTCACCATTGAAAACAGTTATCTTCTGCTAATTGATTTTTTTAACTAAGGGAATCTCTCCTAAATAATGCAGAAGTAGGCTGCCATCACAGAGAGTGAGATGGGGAAGGCAGCTAACGAAACCCAGCGCAGATGATTTGCAGCTTGGTGCAAAGACTCTTTCTGAACTCAGAACTACCCGATCTCCTCCGGGGGCAGTGAGGCACATGGGAGCAGAGGGGAAATGTTATGCCATCAATTTAAATCCTGCTCCTCTCACTGTAAGATGCCTTCCAGTGAGTAACAGCACACAGCTTGGGAGTTCACCACATAACATCCTACACAACTTCAGGAAAAAACAAAACAAACCAAACCCTGCACAAAGGCTGTCAGACAAACTGTCTCTTGCATAATGAAACAGGCTCAGGGATACCTTTCGAAAGACAACTGGGACTTACAGGCAGCACAGGTTTACAGGATGAACCTTGTTCCTAAGGGAAGATTCCCTCACTGGTACTTCCGCAGAATAAGGAAGCCTCTAAAAATTACATATTCCCCACCCTTCCTCCAAAGTGTTGATACCAGCGCACTCAGCCTTGCCCCACACCCCCTTCCTGACATATAGGACCCAGCAACTCAGGGCTTTAAATTTGTTTTAAGCTGGCTTTTTCCTACAGAATTCCACTTAAGAAGCGCTCTGAGATCACCCCCTCACCCACCTCCAGGAAGGGCTGGAGCCCCAAAGACCTCAGCTTTACAACACTCAAACAGGATTGCTGGGAACAGCCTGTCCTTTATGCCATATACTTAGTCTCTTCCACGCCTTCATTGCCTAAGGAAGCAATGCATTCCCCAAAAAGTAGGTAGGTAGCAATGTGTGTGTTGGGGTGCAGGCTCTGAAATCCAATGCAAACCCTTCCATAGAGAGGTTTGTTTACAATACTTTGAAGAGTCCATTATTTGATAAGCATCTGGCTCATGGCAGCTACTTCACCTCACTTTTATCTTCTTAGATCACATTGAAGGTCAGGGTTTTAAAAGGCTCTGCTGTCAACTGCAGGCTGTGTTCACCATCTTTTCTACGTCTTTTATATGATGCATGGTGAAGTTCCACAGGGAAAGGAGATCAATTTTTTTTTTTAACATAACTGCATGTTGTGAATAAAGCCTTACATTTTCTGAGCCTGCAATGGGTGCTCAGCACCTCTAACATAAAGCAGTGTCATTATTTCACTACCTCATTGGAAACCTTTGGCTTAGATGTCTGCAAACCTGTCTCCAAGCAATATACATACACCAAAAAGCAGGTGCTCAAGACTAAACCCACCCCAGGGTTGACTCCTGTTTACAATCGGCGCCTTTCCTCTCCCTCCCAAGCCTGAAGTAATCTCATGCTGTGATAACAAGGACAATTAGAAGAAAAGGCAGCAAAAGGATTTCACCATGACAGTCCACTGCAACTGTTCCTAGCTGGGCTACCTGTCTCCCCTCCTCACTTCCAGCACAAATGCCCACAGATGTCCTCAGTCTCCACTCAAAAGTCAACATGAAGTATTTTGCATTTTGTCTACGGATGGAGGTTTTCAAGTCTTCAAAATGACCAGCTGTTGGAACTCTTAATGCAAGATGTTTCAAGAGACATCTACTTCCTGGGACTGGTTAAAGCATCAATTGGACAGAGATGGACCCTGTGACAGGCATCTCGTGACACGCACCCAACTATGCCTGGCATCACGTAACACAGTGTTCAGCCAGAGGCACCTCTCACAAAGTCAGACAGCATGGCTGGGCAGGCTGGGCAAGACATGGGGACAACCTGCAGCAGTACAGCCCAGCCTACACGCAGGCCGCCTAGGAGGTCTCCCCTCCTACTTCAAGCACAGCACAGGGTTGCACCTCAACATCATCCTTCAGCAGAGCTAGTACATGAGGCTGCAAGCCAGAAAAGACTGAAGAGAGTGGAGAAGAAAAGGTATAGGCCCAACTATGAGCCAAATACCAAAATATAGCACAGTCCAAGGGTGAAACCTTCTGCAAACTCCAGAGATGGGTCCTACAGCAAAGGTTCTCACTACTCATGGTCTCACTAAAGGGCCATGACCTGACTCAAGGTCCACCGGACCTCCCACTCTCATCCCAGGGCCAGCTAGCAGCCAACTTTTTCCTGGCTTTTGCTTTCATTTCAGGTGCAGCCCTTAACCTCTATGACTATCTATGCAATTGGGAGGAGATTTAAGCACTTCACAGGGATGGTGTGATGTTTGACATCTGCAGACAGCCTCCCATGCTCCACTGGGAAGGATACCACATACTGAATAAATCCAAAGTGCATTGCTCCCAGGATCCCTGGGAGAAAACAGAAGTTTAGTAACCAAACCACATGAAGGCAAAGGGAGCACGAACCCTTCTGCAGAAAACAGTTGTGCAACTGCTTCATCCTCTTTCCCTGACAGCAGAGATCTGCTGCCTGCAGAGAAATTTGCCTCACTCTCCATATTCTAGGAATAATAATTTCTGAATTGAAATCTGACCTGTGATTCTCCACTATTGAAGAAACTACGCTCTTTGGTCCTATGGCCTCATTCAGGGTAATGTGAAGTGCTTAAAATGCAAAACAGATGAAGACTCGTTTATTTCTAAATCTTCTGGCAAAGAGCACTCTTTTTTTTTTGCTTGATTTTCTTCCACTTTAGGACTCTCTTTCTAGGACCTAAGGAAAGCGTTAACTTACCCATTCTCTATGGAATGGTAAGTAAAACAGCAAGTTTTAATACTACTGGGAAAAAGTGACTGACTGCATTACAGTTTGACAAATGCTGAGGAGGAAACTTACTACTAACTGTAAGAAAATGAAAGGTCTACTTGGAAAAAGGTCAGTATATGCATTCTGTATTTTTTTGTGGGATCAGGTTTGTATCACTAGGATTGCAAACAACATAACTAGGTCACCTTAAAGCATCACCCAATCAAAGCTGAGAAATTCTAGACAAAAAAATGAAAAATAAATTCTAAGAGCACCAAATAATATGTTATGTTAACATAGGCTTTCTGAATTAATGTATTGTACTGGCTGCATTCCCATGCCAAAGGAAAGAGTGTCAAATTCTATTTATTTTTATTGAATCCCACCTGCCTCATATTAACTCAAAGAATCCAGGAAAACTACAATTTCTAAATACCAAAATTATTTTAATTTTCTCTTCAACAAGCATGATGAATGTACAAGGTCTTTAAGCTTCAAATATTACGACAGCTAATATTTTAATATAATTAAAGGCTTAAAAATGCACTAAAGAAATTAATAATTCCCTGACAGCAGGAATGCTCTTGTATTAAGAAAACCATTGTAACAACCAACACAGAAATGCTTGATTTAATTCTGAGATCTTTGAGGTGGATCTTTCTCAATGCATCTGCTATATATCAGACTGATGAACTGCTTTATTAGCTATATACTGTGCATAGTGCTTTTTTTAGCACAACCAAAAAAGCCCTTCCCATTCTGCAACACTATTATGGGACACCAGCTAGAAGAAGGGCACAGTCCTCTCTGCCCAACACACTACTACAAAGACTAGCTGTACAAGGAAAACCATAAAAACCATGGCATGAACACAGCAAAAATAATCAAAACCAAGAGTCCCAAAACATCAACATCTGTGACTGACCTGGCTTAATATCCAGGACATGAAAAAAATTACCAACACAGATGGAAGCAGGAAACATACAAAACCACATGTTTTTTCTTAGCTCATCTCCACTGTTTTGGATTCATGTTTTATTTAGAAGTTTAAGGACTCAAATTTTTAAGTAATCAAGAATCTTGTACTTTAGAAAGTCTGGTGAGACCCAGCGTGGCAAGCCAGTGTTTTCCACATTTTCAGTGCTCTGAAAGTCACTGCCCTCCTTTAATGGATGTGCTGCTGCTTGCTAACCCAGTCTCACAAAACATTTCCAGCCATGCTGTAATATCTTAGAAGTTTTGCTTCATCAGGATCAGCTGCAGTTTTAAGGAGCTTAACTCTGAAATTTCAGTATTACAAGACTAGCTACTTCACCTATAGTTTACAAATAGAACCACAGACACACCTCCCCCAGGAAACACAACCCCCCAACCTTCTTTTGTACAAAACAAAAAACACCATAAAAGACCTAAGGTCTAAGGCACGCATCATTTTAATGGAGTGTAATTCAAATTTTCTGCAGTTCAGGATTAAAAGAAACTATAGATAAAGCTAACAGACAAATTGCTTTTGTTTGTTACCACACTGTGGAATTTTAAATTTCATTTAAAGTGCTGATGAATTTACACACACACCTTAGTAAGACGTAACACACCATCACAGCCTACCTTTGATTTAGCACATCAAGTGAACATCACTAGGAAGATTTGGACGCCTACAAAATGCTCAGCGCTACCAGCCTCCAGCATTACTTTTTTCTACCTTCTTACCTCCTGATTCACTACAGACATCCCAAGGCACTGCAACTTGCAACATCCAAATAACACGCATTCTTAGCAGTGACATCAGTAGGAGCAAAGAGCACTCAGGATGCTGTTAAACCAGGAGCCTGAATCTTTGCAAATTCCAGCTGTAATTTAGATAACGGGAATGGGGTGGAAAGTTTCAATGTGGAATGCACCCATCTGCAAAACTTCAGGAGCTCTGATTCAGTATGAATTGAACTATCAGGATATCATCAGGATCAATGGAAGGCACATGTACTAAGAAAAGCTTTAATTGATTTTCTTTTTAAACCAAATGGAACTGCTTCCATATATCCTTCACATTCTCTCTGGCTCCTCTAGTCTGGCAGCTCTCAGCTAAGAACAGACAAGTGTCTTACTAAAAGGAAAAGAAAAAAAAAGAAAGGAGTTTTCCATTCATGTGTTGCCTGCATGCTGGATTTCCCATCTTTTCTTCTACCAAAATAAAAGCTGTGATAGTCTTCAAGAAAAGAAAGTTTCAAAGCAGTAGGTACTAAAGGTGAACTCCAGAAAAACAGACTTGACAAAATAGGAAAAGAACTGCTAAGAAGGAACTCCACTGAAGAACAGGAGGCATGCAGCAGCAGTGTTCACAGACTTTCCTCAAAATATCATGTCATGCAGCACCCGTCTCCCAGGCGCTGCCACCGACAGCAGCCTCTGAAAGGCAAGCTGCTCGGCACACAGGCATCCTCACCAGCACCAGCAGCCTTAGGGAAACACAAGCTTGGATGGGTGCAAGCAACACACAAACACCTCCGCGAACCTGGAAGGACCAAGAAGACTTTTCAGCCTAAATATAGTAGCAGACTGAAAGTGATGACTGATTACAGTCTGATGATCAGAGCATGTGAAAAAAGACAGTCACTGTTTTGGTTCTATTTCTATCTCACACTATTTCATCTCTGTTTATTTAGCAGAGAAAGGATTACAATACTTCTCTACTTACAAATCAACATTACATCCAGAAGAAAAACGCATTATGATTAACTTAAAAATAACCAGCAAGTCCTATTTGACCTTTAAAGTGAATTATTGTATAATTAGAAGACACTGTTCAAAAGTGAGTAAGTAACTGTGTGATTTTGCAGCTGATAGTTACATTAAAAACTTTCATAAAAGCAAACACTGCTATTATAGTATGCACCACTCTTCTTGGGTGGCTAAAGGATTTGGCCCTGTGCCTCATGTTGCATTCAGTTCCTAGTAAGCGGCAGAGTAGGAGTTTAAAAGTATTCAGCACGGGCCCACGTCTGCTCCCACTGCGCTGCTCTGAGCTCACACTGCCTTTGCTTGGAGCAGCTTTTCCAAGTCCTGCCCTTCATGCAAAACTACACAAGTTTACGTATATTCCCAGAAAAAAAACCCAAACATTTTAACATTTAGGACATTATCAGTTACAACAGAAAACAATCCCTCCCTCAACTATTTTGTACAAGTTTCCTTCTTATCTGCATCAGAGGTGCTACAATGGTGTTTAATTATTAAACTTGGAGTAAAAGTTGTGAAAGTGTAATTTGCATCTATCTGTTCTGCATTTCTCTCTGAATGAACATTAATCTAGTTTCATTTTAGGCTTTTTTTATTTGAAGAGGAGGAAAGAGTAGTCATATATACTGGGGCTGTGGTACAAAAATAAGGAATAGTTTTTTGCTTTGTAGAGAATTGCCTGAACTGAATTAAGAAGTGAAAATGTCCTTCATTTTTCAGTTTGTAAAGAGAAGTTTATTTTGCAAAACTCTGCTTGCAATAAAATTTAAGTAGAGAATATTTATACAGGATAGGTGGTTGTTATTTTTATTTTACAGCCAGGCACTTCTTTTTCCTGACCTAATTGTGTATTAGCTTTTTCTAAATCTCTGATCAGGGATTTACTGAGCATGTACAAAACTTATGTGCCTTAGCTGTTGCTTATAACTTCCCCAAACAGGCCCAAATGGAATTGATATGCACTGGTTATTTTTAACAAAGCTCTCCAGAACATCCATTTCACTCTGCAACAGTTTGAACAAGCTTTCAGACAACTGATAGGATTTAACTCACAGCAAAAAACATCTCCTCATCTTCTACCAAGAAATTAAGAAGCACAAAGGCAGGCTCCTTCCCCACTTAGTTTCTTTTTTTTTTTGTAATGGTCATCTTCCACTTTAATCCCTCAGTAAAAGCCTGACATTATGCTAGCAGCGTTCATTAGTCTGGTGCCCTATGTGCAAGTTGCAAGTGAATACATGACGTAACATAACAAAAACTGGCAACCACAAGGAAAAAAAGATATAAAGTTTCCACAGGTACATCAGCACAGATATAGCTCAGCATCACAAATAGCACTTCAACAATAAAGCCAGAGCATCCAGCATTCTTTCTTTCCCTGTCTTCCCATACTCCTTCCCCAGATCATATACCATCCAGTTACTGGGAAGAGGGTGCGCAGGGAGGTGATATTTTGTAAAAAAAAAAAAAAAGGTAGCTCCCCAAGTACCATGACAGCTCTGATACTCTGATACTAAAAACAGGCACCCACACAGAAAGGCAGTTTCAGTCTTAGTGTGATTAGTGATCACATAATATTCTCAAAAGTAGCCTCCAGACCTTCCCAGCACAGAAAACAAGCAGCTGTCCTCAAAGCAGTCCTTCAAAGCACTAGCGGCCCTTCCCTCCAACCTATATCAGCATTAACCACTTGGCTGTTCTTCCTTTTCATGCCACCTCACTGGAATGAGCCATTTCAGTCCCTAACCCTCTTCAACATACTGGATCTTTTGCTCCTTTCCTCTTCTAACACCAGCAGCATTTATGATAGTGGAGCCCTTACACCAGATGCCTAATGCAGAGCCTTTCTCCAGGAAGCATGCCCTCCTTAGGAATCAGGTGCTTCTCCATGCACAGATGCAAACAGCACTCTATACTTACTTCATTCCTAAGACAGTAAAATGGCACATCCATACCATGATCAGGTTGCAAAGGAAAATAAAGAAAGTGTTAACACCTTGTGTACCCCAAAGAAATGGTACAGTGACAACGGCACTGCATCCTGTAACTCTGAATATCAGACCTCAGGTTCTCCCACCTGTAAAGTAAGGGAGACTCTTACCTTTCTTCATCCTTGAAAATAAACTTTCGCAGCTTGAGATCTCGCAGTACCAGTCCGCCATCATGGCAGTGTGCAACAGCGGAAGCTATTTGATAGAAGAGTTTGGCTGCCTCCTCTTCTTTAAGCTTCTTGCAGGTACGAACAAATGAATGCATGTCCCCATAGCTCCTTTCAAAGAACACATACGCTTTTGTCTCCCCAAGAATTATTTCAGTAATTTGGTTGATATTTTTATGCGCAGGCAGACAAAAACATGGTGCTAATAACTCCTGGTAGCAGCCAATATCAAACACCTGCAGGAACAATGACAGTAAAGCCAGGGTTAGAGACACCAGGGACAGCGAAGTTACGGTACATCTGATTCTGTTAACAGAACCATCTCTAAGTACAATTTATGCTGCTGCTGGAGCTGCACTGATGTAAACAGGATGTCACAAGCTCATGGCACTGGGGACAAGACAAAACGGACTACATAAACCCACGCAGAACATATGCATAACCTTGACAGGAAAGGCTAGTCTTCAAAACTTGTAGCAAGAATCGTTGCAATAGCTAATAGCAGATCAGATTTAGAACATAACCTGAATTAAGTTGTGAAGACTAGCGAGGTCTAAGGGCAGCCCTCTGAAGGAAACATGTTTATCTTCTATTTTTCCATCTAAATAAACTCATATAGAGAATACAGTCAGTAGCTTTGTATTGAGAGAAGCTGTCATATTAAATCCACTTTGATCCACATGTCTGTCTCTCTTGATTTTATTAACCCATTAGACCTTTAAGGATTTTCAGGTTTAAAATATCATCTGGCCCTATTTATATTTACTTCCTGCCTTTCTTTCATCTCTGACAAACAGCAAAGTCACTTTCACTTTCAAAGTCTCAGTTTTACAATGGCTGTTTATAAGATCAGAAGGACAACCCGGGAAAATAGCCCTGACTGCTGGAGTGCAGACAAACATCCTTCAAAAGGCAAAGACAAAACCACCCTGAACTCTCTGCACTTCAATCAAGTGCTCCATCACAAGCAAAGTGTCCCTTTACTAGTAAGTATGTTATCACTGATCTTATGAATGAGCTGTAAGAATTAAAAAGGCTGCTGGGAAACCCCAGTATAAAAAGTTACTATAATCTAGTGATGATGAATGAATCAGTATTTGAGTCAATTGAGAAATGCCCACATTACAAGAAAAAGAAAGACTTCATTGAGAAGAACAGAAATCAGTGTGCTAAAAGAGAAAATGAGCAAAGTATTGATAGGAGTGATTTTTAATTATACCTGCTCTAGATGTACTACAAAGCAAGGTATTAGCATTTCCATCAGCATAAAAATTCAATTAATATGTAACTTAGTCTGGGGTGTTTTGTTACTTTGCTAAAAGGAATTTAACGTGTAGTTAGGTAGCCGTGTGCCACCCTAACTGAACATAAAAATGAAAAACTGGTATAGGTCTCTAACCAACTGGTTTAAACTGCAGTTGTTTTTCTCCTTTTTGTATTCTAGTATTTGTATCCTCTCCAAGAAACAAATCTCCCTGCTTTCTTTGAAGCTTTAGAAAGCTTTCAAAACTGAGAGATACGCTTCAATCAAAATTCACCTGAGGCTGCAAAACCTGAGTCATTTTGTGCTTCAAAGCGCAATCCTAACAAACTCCTTCTGCAGAAAAGGACCCCAAGAAACTGGGACACCCCCTCCTCACACACCTCTTTCTCCCTCCACTCAACACCTGTGCTGCTATACTCCAGCACAGGCAAAAAAAAAAACAAAAAAACAAAAAAACAACCTTAAAGGCAGACTGCCAAACAGATCCAACAGATTTTACGGGGGGTAGATTAGCACCGAGGCATTCTGGTGACATAGTAAGCCAGGGAAGCAGAACTGGGGTGGGGAGGTGGGGATGTTGCTAAAATCCCTGGTGTGTAATTCATTTCAGAGGAGAATTCATTGACATTTGGATCTCAAAACTCATAACTACTACATTGTAAGTAAATGGCTCTTCTACAAAGCGGCTGCTATAAAATAAAATTTAAGCAGGAACATTCATGGAGCTCAAACCCTCATGTGAAAAAAGAGCCTTTCCAGAATTCTCTCCTAATCAGATTATTCTGATATTAGTTACATTTTGTGGTTCTCAGACTATGTTAAATAAGTAGGTCTGGCTATGTACCAACACTATGCTTGAAAGGGGGGAGATGGGAAGCACTGTCATACTGCTACAGTCTAGAATACCTTTTATAAAGGGCTTCTTTGTATCCCAGCTTTTAAGAACCCTGGCCTCAGTTCAGTAAATGTCCAATAAGCTGCAGTTTGATTTAGTTCTTGCTGGGAATTGGAAGTGAGAAGTTACCATTGTTTGGATGCCACAGAGCCTTGAAGCAAATAACGGCATCTGTACAGGCAGTGGGTGCAGCCAAATGAATCTTGAGAATCATCAGTATGTGTCTGTTACCCAAACCAATGTTCTGCAAGCAATCTCTAAGAGCATCTTCAATAAGATACCAGATAGCAGGTCTCTTAGCCGGAAGGCTACTTGACAAATAGTAGTCATGATACCGCAGGCATTTTAAAGCACGCATTAAATTAAGATGAGTTCGGGACTCACAACTGCGCATTCACAAACTAGCAATTCAGGCTAAGAGCGTATTTTTGGAGCTGGAAGTAGTGCCTCACACACATGGAAAAACTGATACTATTCAAATGTCAGGATCAGCTCAAAAACATACAGCTTAAAGGGAAGGAGAAAAAAACAAAAAAAAAGTCCACTCATTGTAAGCTGCAGTTATGCTGTTCATACTGTTATCAAAACAGTGCCTTAATTCTGCAAACCAAACAGGAAACAAAGAAGAGCAGAGCCCCCGCTTTACTTCTTGCTATGCAAGTTCACCTATAATTTCATACAGAGCAGCAGCTTTGTGGGATCTGTTTATGTGATGAAAAGATGCCAATGTCCTAGAGTGCAGCACTGTACTACTGCACCGAGCAGGGGTTTCATTCTAGAAATTCTCACGTTCTGTTTCAGTTTAGTAACAAAGCATTCAGTTCAGCATGCAGTATTAGTCCTTTGCAAAGTCACGGGCCCTTTTTTCCCCTCTAAATAATCACACAAAGCCCTAGGTTGCCTTAGTGTCAGGTTTTATAACTCAATCAGTAAGCATATTTAAATTGTCCTCTGCACTCCAATTTTTACAAATCGCAAACAGGAGCAATTATTTTCTTTTCCCTGCTAAGCCTAGTTCACAACTTCTTATGAATCAAGTATGAGAAAGTATGAAGGTCAGTAATACTATCATTAATCCCTAGAACACAAATAACCTATATAATATGTCTACTTTTCCATTTTGTGGTAGTTCGACACTAGAAATTTGCCCCAGATAGCCCAGCGGCACAATTGCGTATTTTGGGAACAATACAAGCACTGCAGCTTGCGTTGCAAGGTTGTAATTTGCTACGTAGTTATAAAAAGTACTACTGGCGACTGCCTCAGTTTGCAGGGGCATAAACCTGGGTCACTACAGACAATGAGAATCGCAGTTTAGGAACAAAGGAAAATATTCCCTCAGCCCGGAAAGAGACAAACACCCCTCCACAGACAGGCACGCATGTGGGTTTCTTTTTCCCACAGCTCACCTTCGAATAGCAGGAGCAAACTGGGAGGAGGCAGGGAGAAGCAGGCAGGCTACAAGGAGTGGGACAGCTATTTTGTCTGCTCCTCCAAAAACCGTAGGTGTGCAGGTTTTATTCTTGCTCAGTTGTGCAACGAGGGAGGATGCTGTTTGCAAACAACCTCCACGGTGAGGGAGCACAGGCTGACTAATTCAATGTGGGTTTTTTAAATAACACTTTTAAGGACAAAGCTGATGGCAATCTCGTCCCCCCCTCCGCTTATCCATCCTCTTCCGTACCCCAACTCACAGAATAAGGGACGGGGGGAAAAAAAAATAAAAAAAACAAACTAGGAAGCCAGCAGGTCCCAACACCTTAAAATTAGCTGGGGATTCCCTACTCCATTTTGAAAAGTGAGAGTAGGGAAGATGAGGCTTTCTCCCGACCTGAACTCACGTTAAGACCTACTTAAAGAACGGCTCTTTCCAGAACAACATCCCCCGGGTGAGAGGCAGAACTGGCTGCAGGCCACCGCTACAGCGTGGCCATTGTCTAGAGGGAGGGAAAAGTTGCAGGATGCGCCTTTAATCCTGTCTGCCTGCCTTTTGTTTCTCAACCGTTTAATAATTGAGCTACGCGACCGCGCTCGGCGCTCCTGCAAGCCATGGGAAGCCGACATGCGGCAGCAGGCTGGCCAGGGGAGAACAAGGAGGAGAGGGATTACCTTGCAAACCAGCTCCTCGCCGCTGTGCAGATGTACGGCTCGGAAAACGTGGTCTCCCTCGAGAGGCTCCAACAATAAGTATTTCCCGATGCAAGAAACGCAATGCGACAAGTTCGGGGTCTCCGGCGGGCTCGGCGAGCCTAGATTCGGGCTAAAACTCTGGCTTGGCTCGATGGACCGTATGGACGAGAGCTCCTCAAAATCCTGGGTTTTGTTCCGCGGTCTCCCATATCGTGCTATCGTGATAGGGGTTGACCTTTGTATGTTCATGAGTATGGAGAAGACCGGCAGAGACGCTGCACCGGAGCCCTGGCGTGGAGCGCGGTCCCTCGCCCGTCCAGCTGCGGCTGCCTT
>VZZY01017691.1:109542-173968 GCA_013400335.1 Eurystomus gularis
AGGGAGGGTGCAGAATTAAACCGTAAACGCTTTCACCCTGCCCAGAGAAAGCCATGAATGAGGTCGGTCTGTCCCCGCCCCGCACCACTGCGGTCTGCGAGGGATTTTCGCCTGCTCCCTTTTTATTGTTTAAATAACAGGAGTTTGGAGATATATTAAAGCTGGACGGGCGGCTCCTTGAACTCCTAACGAGCCTGGCATTTACCCCATAGTTTTTGTCTGGGTGTGAATCCCTTTAAAACAACGACCGAAAAAAAAAACCAAACCAAAACCCCAAACCAAACAGAAAGCTATCCCCACCACCCCCCAAACCAACAAAACCAACAATAAGAAATGAACAGGGTGGTGGGAGGGCAGAGAGCCCTTCGCTCCCTGAGATGCCAAGGGGCTGGCCGTGCCTTGGCTCCCGTTTTCCCACATCAGCACCGGGGGTCGGGGGGAGTCAGAAACGGGGGAAGAGTTGTTTTGACCTGCGGGTTTGGATAAAGCTTGTTTTCAAGGGGCAGGGAGAAATGGACATACTAATAATGAAATAACCCTGATAGAGATGTCTGTCCCAGAGCTGCCTGCTTTGGTATAAACACTTCTGAACAGGGCTCCAAAGAAGCTGTAGGGATTCTTCCAGCAGGATCTGGTCTTGACAGGGGAGTCTTCAGAAATGGCTGTAGTAAGAGGTAGCTCTCCCTCCATAGCCTTGCACCTGCCTCATCGCATGTCCTCCACACTTGGAACTGTACATGCCCTGTTACACAGCTTAAGATAAATATTACTGAGAAAGGATTGTCATCATCTTCAGTTCGGCATGGAAAAGATGAGCCTCTGGCAGCAGAGGGGATTTGACGTGGTGAATATCCCTTGGGTGGTGAGGAATAACACAGAACCAGTGATCTGCAACAACCTGTGGGATGCCTGCAGACCCAGTCCTTGCTGTTTGCTGTAAAATGGAAAGGTGTTTTCCTCCAATTCCTCACTTATTCCCATCACCTCTGAGTACTCTGTAACTTTCAATACCATTTTTAGAAATAGGATGAGCAGTGCCGGATACTGAATCATTGCAAATAAGGACAAGCCATAAAATTATGCAATACATTCTCCAGTCTCACATCCTGTGATCCAAATCAAACATTCTTTTCTTAGTAGATGGCTTTTTACACAATTTCTCCCTTCCTCTCCCCCTGCATACTCCTTCTGACTATGACAAAGCATGAGAGACCTAGGCTCTTGCATCAACCTTTGTTCTCTAGACCAATGTTTTCTGTTTAACTTTCTGAGTTACCTAGCATCAGCTGGAGCCTCAGACCCTAGCAACTCTGGAAAGGCTACCCAGAGCCTCCAAGCCCAACAGGAGAAAGGAGTGAAAGGAGAAAAGAGTGAAAAATAAAGTTCATTCTAAGCCTCTAGTTGGAACCTCTGATTTCTAGAAGAATCTGAAGTGATTCAAGGTGGAACGGGATATATTTGCCATAAATATTCAAGTTTGGAAGAAAAGGCTAAAAATTTCAGTTTCTGGATTTAATTCTAACCTAAGAGGCATGGAAGGATACATGTGGTGGGAATGACACTGTTATCTATCCATGGGATGAATTTTGCCCTTCCAGTATTTTAGTAATTTTACTTTCCTTTTCTATGGCATCTTTCCCCAAACCTAACACTTTGTAAACATTGCTTCTGCTCTCAGATATGTCAATGAAAATATTGCCATTTCAGTCCAGCATTAAAGTAATAAGCTCTGAATGGGTAAATCTTTATATGCCTCATAGAGACATTAGGTGTACATAATCCTGTGCCTATTTTTATTGATCTAAGTCTACGTCAGTCAGCTGAAATTGTAAAGCGAGGTCAGCATATAACATGTGAGATGTGAAGATGAAACAGCTCCTAAAAGTCACGTCAAAGTCTGAAGACCAAGTCAGGAGTGAAGTTGGGTCTAACTGCTGCCCGTTTTGCATAGCTGTGGTGCTTATGTAGGGGGCATTAACCAAATGAGAAAGAGATGCCTGACTTGAAACACATTGGCCAGAATGTCTGTCTGTCATTGGCTGGTCCAAGCCTAAATATCATGTTCGCAGTACTTGATGACTCTGTTTGAAATAAACTGTGTTGGTAGTGGCAAATATGGGTTTCTTTATATTTTCACATTCATTTGAATGAGAGGATTTTTCTGAATATGTAATGTAAAACAGTTACTGAATCGATACCAAAGAAGTAGCCAGCAGAATGGCATATGGCAAACTGTCATTGTCTCCCCATGACCTTTCTGAAGATACTGATATGTGTCAGAATGAAGATTGCCTTCTTTCCCCCAAGTGAGTTGGGGAGGATTCCTTTTAGGACTGTTTACTGACTGACTTTTCATCTCTGTACTTCATTGTGCTGATCTACCTTGTCTGGAAACTGTCACCAAGAGAGAAAATCCTATTAGAAGTTTCTTTATCTTTTAAACAGACTCTGCAATTATCCACTGCTTTGATGGCCGTGTCCATTACTATAGTGCAGAGTTCCCTCTCTGGAATGGCTCTTCCTTTGGGATATGCAGCTGAAGGGGCAGATTCCTGGGAGCCCTATTTATCTTTTCCTATTCTTCAGTGTCCCAGGAGAGTCTAAAGAGGAGGCCTTCTATTTTCAGGCTATGGAAGGCATCCACCAAGCTCTCCCCTTTTCTGTATCCAAGGTTTATCTGCAAGTAAACAGCAACAATGGATGTAGATATTGGAGTTTCCTGTGTCAGGGACTAAGAAAAAAACATTAGGTGAAAAGTGTGTTATAAGCCTAAACTTGTGCGAGGAAAAGTATCTTTTATGTAACCCTTGTCTTTAAATATGTTTTATCTTTTAGCATCTGCTTTTGCGTATGTGGACTCTGTGTGGACAGGAGCCAACCCTCCCCTCCAAGCCAATAGCAATCTTTCTTCCACTGATGTCAGTGAGCTTAGATCAGAGCACAAGTCTTGTGGGTGATCAAAGACAACATAAAAAAGACTTCCCTTTCCAGGTCAGTCTGCTCCTTGTCCCTTTGCAGAAAATGTATTGTCAGCATGCGAACACAAGCCAGAACAAAAAGGATAATATTTTTTGAAGTGGTAAAATGAAGACCTTAATTTTATTTTTTGCTGATTTACAAAGTGCAGGGCTGAGCCTATTGGGAACATTAAACAACTATTAAGTGTTGAGAACTGTTATATTGAGAAGACAATCTTATTCTAGCAAAATTAATCTAAGTAGCTGGCTTAAAATATACTTGCAAGTACCTCCCCATCAGTTGTCAAGGCTGGATCCCTATGCCAACTTCGAAGTGTTTTTCTATTTTTTGTAATCGTTTTTTGTGATAATTTACACTAGAACTTTATTAGATTAGTAAGGAATGCTAAGCAAAATGATAAATCATGGAATAGTAAAGGGACAAGTCTTGTCTCCATACATCAGAAAGGGCAATTCAAAGACATGGAGACAAGCATCTGTTCGTGAGAGGTGTGATTTTGACTTTCAGTATTTGAGTCCATTTTTTATTAAATGAGCTGCTGTCATGAGGTAACTTGACAAGAAATGTACCTATTTGCATGAACTGCATATGTGGGGATTACATGCATCTTCAATAAGGATACAACCAAGTATGTAAGGATAAATACCTATGTGCCATATCTGTAGTCAGAATCAAACCTTAGGCTTCATTCTTCACTCAAACAATGAAAAAAGGATGTTCTTGAATAACAGTGCAAGATTCACAACTGACTATGGTGCAATTTGAAAAAGCACCACCAAAAAAACCTCACCCCACACAGTGATTTATTTACAGAAGCCAGTTAAATGAGGTAGAGGGAAGCAGGTCCAACATTTCTACAAGCTGCCTTCTTGTTATGTTGTACAGAAATTATGAATAAAAAAACCTGTTAACTGAAGTGCTGTGAGGTTTGCCTGTATATGTTTATTCTTCTGGGACCTAAGAAGTGTCTTATTTGTCTGCAGGAGAAACCTCTGAGTATGGGAGAGTGTTCTGCCCAGAAGTCAAAGAAGTCCTTGACTCAAGAATCAGTGTTCTTTGTCTCTGGTTCCAGATCCCAGTAATGTATTAGATTTTTCAAAGTTATAGTATTACATACCCAGATTTTAGCTGTGGCTATGACCACAGTATGTTCCCAGCCTAGCCATTCCTGGTAGTTTAGAAATCTCCATCTGTATGTTGGATGTGTTGCTGATGGGTTTCAGATAGCATGAGCAAAAGCAAATTGACCTTCTAAATCACAACAGTGCCCTCTAAGTCAGGCTGTCAAGACTGTGGGCTGTTGGCTACCCCAGTCAGGCCTTGCATTTCCCTGTTACCACTAGCTCCATTATTTGCAGATGGCACCATTCCCAGAAGCTAAAAAGTGGTTCTGTTATGTATATCCATATCAGTGTTATCCCTCACTAATTGAAATCAATCTTGCATGGTGGAATTCTCTTCTGAATGGCCCCCTCTTTTAGCTTTATGAAATTACCTGAGGAAAAACGCTCCTTCACTGGTCAGATGTAAGTGGCATGTCCTTTATATTTCCTGCATTTTAAGTTATACTAGTATTGCTAATAGAAGAAAAGGGTGGGCTCATTTCTTTTGTACTGGGCCAGGTGAGTAGAGCACATTCATGGGTGTAAGATCAGAAAAAGAAGTGCTATGTTTGCACATTCCAGGGAAACTCTTATATCCAAGAGAAGCTATGAAATATTATGACTAGTTATTCCTAACCTTTGGGATTGAACATACTCAAGCCAGTTGCCATTAAGGTCTCTTTTCTTTTAAGGAGGTATAACATCCATTTTTCACTCTAGGAAGAAGCTGCCTTGTGAAGTTATTTTCCAGACAAGTACATAACCTGAACCAGATCCTTCTTAGGGGGCTTTGCTGCCTCAGTTGCACTCATCAGCATGATGCTGGTACAGAAGAATGTGAGATAGAAACATGACAACTGGATGGGAGTTGTTCTCCAAAACCTCAATGCAATCTTGTATTGCCAGCGTTTTAGTTCCCAAAGCAGAGCCAGAAACACCAGCCCCATCATTCACAAAGCACCTCTTGAGGTACACACGAAACTCTCATTAGCTAAATTTGGATCCCATTCTTCACTTAGAAACAGCTTTATACTGTTTACTTTAAAATGTTTATTGATACAGTTTGCACAGTTGCATTCACAGATGTTAAGGGCATAAACCATCTTATGACCATTTCTGACTCTTCAACATGGGTCACTAGCTTATCTGGAATTGATTCCTGTTGAACAAGAGCAGGACTTGAGAAGGACTAAACAAAAAAGACCTCCAGCTCTATCACACTGAATGGTAAATGGTTGCAGTAGCGGCCCGTCTTTAATCTATGCTGAAAAATTATCCACCTTCAGCTTTCCATTGGATTTCCTTGTATATTTTTCTACCAGAGCGATAACTCTCCTGTTAGGCAGTGTGTGTTCCACATGAAAGCACTTACAAACCGTAATCAAGTTATTCCTTTCCTTTACGTTGATACACTAAATCTAAATAGACTTACCCTGTGGAGTCACTCCATTTTACAGACTTTTTCTTTTCTTTTTTTGTTTTATAATTCATATCATTGTGGTTCTTCTCTGACCTACCTCCAGTTTGCTGACATTCTTCTCAAGTTGCTGACATCAGGACCAATGTTCTGCCAAATGCAGAAGTAATACAGCCTCTTTACCTCCCTTTGATGCTGGCCTCTGCGCACAGAGAAAGATTGCATTGGCCCTTTTGGCAATGTGATTTCAGAGGGCTCTGAGGCTCAACTGGGTGTCAGCCAGGATCCCCAGTTCATTTTTCAGTCTCAGCTTCCCAAAGGAGAATTCTTCTTACATGAGTAAGGCCTGAGATGTTTTTTCTTAAATAGATCCTTTATGTTGGGTGGCATGTGAAACAGTCATTATTTCTTTTGCACCTGCTCCTCAAGCAATGCCGAAAAGGCATTGCCTACTTCTACCCACATCCAAATTTTGGTTCATTGAAAAATTTTACTAGCAAAGGCACTGCTTTCTCCCACATTGCCAATAGCATTACTAAAAAGCATAAGGCTGATAAGCAGTCCCTGCAGAACACACTCTCTGATAACCCCACATTATATTAGGCTGTTAGATCCATTGCTAGCCAGCTTTAAAACAAGTTAGTTGGCCAGGTATGTTCATCATACTAGTTCTGATTTCTGTCAAAATCTTTTATAATACCGTATGGCAAATGCATCCAAAGTTAAAGTATACAATATTACCACAATTGCTTTTATCCACCAAATTTGTAGTCTCATAAAAATAGAACATTAATATGATAAGATCTTTCTTCCATTAATCTGTGTTGATTGCCATTAATTAAATTGCAGTGTTTTAATACTTTATTAATTGACTTTCCTATCAGCAACTCCATCACTCTGCCTGGAATAGATGTCAAACTGACAGGCCTATAATTACTTGGTTGCCCTATTTTATCTGCAGAAGTATTGGCAAAATATTAACTTTCTTCCAGTCCTTCTTCAGAAGGATGTTGATTTTAGCCAGTGTGCATGTCTTTCTTAATTGTTGCTTTTTGAAGATCTAATGAAATTTTTCTGAGTTGCTCTAAATTATTATTCACATTTTTGTTGGTTTAAATTTTCTCCTCCAGGCTGGCTGATACATCTAATTTTTTTCAGCTTTGTGGAACAGGATCTTTTAATGCAATGAGTATAAATTTTACTGGTTAGGACTTTATCCTGCTTACATATAAAACATGTAAAATGCATTTTAAAAGCACATAAAATATAAAGCAAAGTCATTATCACTTCCACCTAAGCAAACTCTAAATTTTGTGATTAATACTTTCCTGTCAGGATGAGGTCTGATGTAGAAGTTTCCCATGCCAGATACAACTCTTTTTGAGTCAGGAAGTTGTTTTGTGTATTTTTTCTTGAAAATCCAAGAATGCTTTAGTACTTGCATCATGAGACATCCCTTTGCTCTCCCTTCAGATTTATCTTGCCAAGACTGAAAGTGCCATATATAGTGAAAGGCTTTTAAAAGGCTAATTGGGAAGGTCACCCTACACCCAGAGGTAGAGCTGCTTAGAGGAGTTAAATCCGGGTTGTTTGGAACAAAGCCTTACTTCATGCTATACTGTCAGTGTTACCACACTGCTGGCACTGAAGACTGAAGTCCATGAGAGCACTAAAACTAGAGAGTTTTCCTTGCGTGCTGGCCTGGGTTTCATCAGAACATATTAGCTGGGGAGAGTTACTGTCTGTCATGATTCTGGCTCAGCACTGTGCTGCTACTGCCCAGGTGTGTCCTAGATTTCAAATGATAAGCATCAGATCTGCCATAATCTGGAGAAGAAAAGAAAAAAGATTCAGGTCATTTATTTTTCCTTATTTTCCTTCTGCATCTGTGCTCTGGCTGCAGGTAGCAGAGTTCTCTTTCAGGTCCCATGGAGCATGAAGAGTAGCAGATCTGCAGGCGCTGGCCTGTGCTTCTTTGTTTGCAAAGTGCTTCCTGTTTGGATTTCCATGAGCATTTTTTTACCCTCCATTTGCTTAAGTGCTGACATCAACCAGACAAAAAGGTATATGATCTTACTTAGTATGAACTTTTCTCATCTTCAAGCGTGGTAGTTTTGTGGGTATACTAAAAACATAACAACAACTGTAGAAAGTCAGACCAGTGCTCCATCTAGCACAGCATCTTCTCTCTGGCACAGGGCAACAGCAAATGTCCGTGGGAGAGGGCAAGAACAGTGCAAGCCTATAATGACACACCCTTAGAGCAGTCTCTCAGGCCCCTCTCTGTGATTTGCAGTCCATTTGCTCCCTGAACCAGCAGCAGTGCTTTTCTATTTGATATCCATCAGTGGATTTTTCTTCAGCAAATTCTTCTGATTTGCTTTTGAGCCCTCATGTGCTCTTAGCGACCGCAGCATCCTGTGGCCAGGCATTCCATAACTTAATTGTATATATGAAAAAGTAACTCTTTGTTTGAACTTGTGTCATTCAAGCCACCTAATTTCATTTGATACCCCCTCGTTACTGCGTTAGAGGAGACAGCAAACAGTAATTCTATACTTACTTTCTCCCTGCCATTCATGATTTTATAGACCCTGTACTATATCCCATCTCTTTTCCCAGCTGAAGAATCTCAGTCTATTTAATAATTCCTTTTATAAAAGATCTCATTTCACTGTTCCTTTTCTGCTTCTGCTATACCCTTTGGGATGGGAAACCAGAATCCCACTCAATATTCAAGATACAGCAGCAGTATGGATTTATAGTGACATACTGTTGGCTTCTGGTTTGTTCTGTATTTCTTTCTAATAGTTGTTGATACTGACTTGCTTTTCTGACCACTACTAATTGCTATGCCGAATGTGACAGTCTGTGACTATGGCTGTATTCATGACTCCAAGATTTTTGTGTCCCCTCAGTGATTAAGTCCAGATCAGAGCCCATTGCTGGGTCATGCGGTTAAGGTTATTTTTCCCCCTTGTGAACTGCTTTGCATTTATCAACACTGGATTTCCTCTGCCATTTTATTACCCAGTCATTCTGTAGCATAAGGCCCCTCTGCAGCTCCTCAGAGTCAGCTTTCATTTTTATTACCCAACATGAGCAAACATTGCAGACACATTACTTGCTCTCATTTCCTGATTGTTTTGAATGTAGCCTACAGGTCAATATATGTATACTAGGTGTTCAGTATTGGGAGCAGCTGGCACCACAGAGTAATGCCAGAGCCAACCTCCAAGGCAACATATGGATGCAGTCTGTGAAAAGGGGCCAGACTGGAAAGAGACAGCTACAAGCTTTTTGGACCTTCAGAGATAGCCTTGACATCTTTTAGTCCACTTGAAAATGAAGTAGGTAGCTAAGGCACCTAAGTCAAAATCAGAGTCACCTTGAGCTCCATCAGTAGCCAGCAATGGCCCTCCCTGAGGACAAGTTAAATCCTACGTGAGCTAAAAGGAAGTTTTCTGTCTCTTTTCATCAACCATAGGAGAAAATTCTCCATTCTTAAGCACCCGATTTAAATATCTCCAATGAGATGGGATAAATCCAGGCTCTGGTTTGTAGACTTGTTTGGTAAATTGTAGACTGTGCAATTTTACAAGCATAGGGAAAGCAGAGTTATATGGTATCACCTAGGCTGGAACACTGGCTATTTGAAGCATGTTATAGCTGATCTATAATTCACATGCTTATTTTGACAGGCTGGCTCTTGTTAGTTTTCAATGGGTGTGGGAGGAAATAGCAGTGCATAAAACTTGCACATTACTAATACCATTGCCATATAAAACAAATATTTGAATAGGAAGTTTCAGAAATGATTCAGTGCTCTAGCTACAGAATATCCTATAGGAATTTTTTATAGTAACAGAATTAATGAAAAGCAAATCCTACTTCTCCACCATGGGCATAGGGTGGTCCCAGTGCAGCAGAGCCAATGTGATACTCTATCTCAGGGACAGAAAAAGCAGCCTCTACAGATTGCTGGCCCCCTGGGTGACTGAAGCTTGCTTTGAAAGGACTCCTTGAGCTGAGAGGTTGCTATATGCTTTTTAAGTGACTGCTCCAGATCGTGTGTGGGTGCAGCAGACGGGGTCTAAAAGCCCTGAGCTGCAACACAGAAGCAACTGAAAAGCCACTCTGTTGTTGCCGCTCTACCAACTGCAAAGGAAAACTCTCTTCCCACCCCTTCAGATTATTCTAACCACATCCTTTGAAGGTACTGAAGTTATTTCACTCACTTAGCCCACAGTGTTCTCAACATTAAGTCATAACTTGAAAGCTGCAGGGTGATAATTGTTACGTCAGTAACAAGATTTCATTCAGACACTGTCGTAAGCGGAGGATTTCTAGGTGCTGAAAATGTGATATGACCACCAAACAAAGAATCCAAAATATCACTTCAAAAATAAACACCTTCTCACCAGGGCTTTTTAGTTCAATGGGAACAAGCTGCAGGAAGTTTGGTCTCGCATCTCTTTCTTATCTGAAGCGTGGCTGTTTCACTGTAGTTAGGATCAGCCTGCAAACAGTTTGGAGCACATGTTGTGCCTTCTTGTGTCTTGTGCCTACTTTATTGTAAAAAAATCTTCGAGCCTTCTCAGTTTGTGTCTCAGATCTCTGTTGAAAAATGAGCAAAAAGCACTTCATTAACTCCTGGAGAGCTGTGTTTGTTTCAGAAACAACAGTAAAAGAGGACACATGAATTTGTGAAGCTGAGACTAATTTGACGCATCACTAGTACCGCTTTGGCAACCCCTACTATGCACAATGAGACAAGACTGTGAACTTCAACAACTTGGCCAAGGAAAATTTCTATTTTTTCAACTTTCAGTAACTTTTACATTGTTGATGAGTGTAACACAGGTTTTTGACACTGGAAAATCTACCTCAGACTGGAGAATCCCCTTTATCTTTTTTTTAAACAGAGAAAGCCTATGTCTCATATCTGTGCTTTGTTCCTAGAATCATTTTTAGAATGAAATGTAATATTTTTTACTTGCATCTATTTTCATGATCACCTATATATGACACTGCAACAGGTGAGGTTATACACTTGGAAAAAGATGTTAGATCTGTAAGTTATTCAAGATCTTAAAATAACTTGTGTACTACAGGAACCCTTTCTTTTAACCTTAGAAGGTTAAAAAGTGTGGGGAGGAAATGAACATAAAGTCATTTTATTTCTGTCTCACAAGGCATGAATGAATAATTGTTGTCATCTAATCTTTTGATATGGGTCCCCAGTCTGCTACTTACAGGCATTTCACGTTACTTATTTTCCTGTCTTTCTCAGCTAAGATGGATAAAGGAATATTGAACAGAGTGATTTTATGTTTTCAAAGTGCAATGGGCTTGAGAAGTGTGTATTTTTTCCAGGTTTTAGGTATGTAGAAATTAATGAAAATGATACTACAACTAAAGTGAAGAACTGCCCCTTAAACTGAAAGGCTTGTAACATCCTGCAGCGCTGATGCAACAGAGTGGCTGAATAGCCAAGTGTAATTTTGATCCCTCTACTTTTCCAGGCTGTGACACTGGCAGATTTCCAGAATAAGCCAAGTTCAGAACTGCAGAGCCTCCAAATATGATCTGTCAGTCACATGGATTTCAGCTCCAGGAAAGGAAAGATTCATCTGGGAGATTATAATCACGACTGTGTGAAATAGTGAAAGAAGTGATCTTTCCTACAGTGGGATGCCAGCTACTCTGGGACTAGTCATCACCTTGAACTGTGCTGGGAACCAGTGGTAACTTAGCTCAAGTATCACTCTATCTCATTCTGCTGTTATGATGCAAATCACTGTTTTTTCAATAGGTGCTACAGCGGCAACTCCCAACCTGTGCTGAAACAATCAAGATGCTTCAGAGTTTCCAGAGCCATCCCTCTTCTGGGCTTTCACTTCCCTAATACAAAGTGAGAAATAAACAGCAAAGCTGATGCTCACACCTGATTTTTGGGATCTTACTGCAGGACAGACCAGCCATCCCCAGACCAGTTTCTGGGGAATGTTCTGCTCTCCCCATCCCATCATCGTGAGGTAACAGCTATGAACCTCTGTGGCTCAGCCCAGGCAGCATGACACGGTAATTGAGGCTTCAGCTTGCCAGGCCATGGTCAGGGCGAAGGTTTATAAGTGAGAGGTGCAGTAGCAACTTGCATCTCCCATGCAGTTTCTATCTCACATAGGTCCCAGTGCCAGTATGCAGAGAGAGGAGAGTCTGGGCAAAGGCTGATCATAAGTTACCGAGTGAAGTTCTTCAATGCAAGGTGTGGGACCCAGCACCAGAATGGCTGCATGAAATCAAATAACCCTGGTAAACAGATTGGCTGTAATAAACAAATAGACCTGAATGTATTTGCTCCAAAACAACTAAAAGACTGTGTTATTTAGATAGAAGGGTCTTCATACCTTTTTTTTTTTCTAACTTGACTAATCAACACCCCAAGTTCTCTTTCCTTTCTAATACTAGAAAATCATATAAAGGAGTATACTGTGCCTGTGACAAACCTGGAGCTCTTGGGTGGTCCTGATAATGGGATACTTGGTTAGGCATGAGCTTTATTTTTGGTTAATTCTATGGCTCCTGCCAACACATTAAGAAGATTACCATTTCTGGTAAGGGCTCAAAACATTCAGGGAAAACTAAAAAGAGAGCAAGTTCTTTCAAGAGAATAAAGCTGATGCTGTGGGCATTTGGAATGAACTACATCAGCTTTCAGAGATTAAACAGGAAAAACTGCAAAGATTTACCAGTCACAACTCTGTGTCATTATATATCACTTTTTTCCATCAAAATAAAATTAATTTAAAGAATTAAACAGTATGTGTGTTTGCTTAGGAGTAGGAACAAACAAGTATTCCTCCACCTACTGCTCAGCTGCTGCTTTATATAATGAATGACTACTCATTTTTAACATTTTTCGTGTCTCATCTAAATGAAAAAAAAAAATGAAAAGACAATATTAATTCAGAAAAACACCTGCCCATCTAGATACCTGTAATTATCTATTACAACTTAGTATTATGGGCAAAACTGTAATAATCTGTAATAGTAGCTCCTTGTTACAATCACGAACAAAGTTAGTTGACTGTTGTTAAGGTTGACTAACTGTTAGTCAAGAGGAACGTTGTTTTTTTGTTGTTTATAACCTTATCAGACTCCAACCAACTGAACTGAAAATACAGAATCACAGAATCACAGAATCAGAGAATCACAGAATTGTTATGGTTGGAAAGGACCTCCAGGGTCATCAAGTCCAACCTTCTCCTAGCATCACTCTAACCACTACACCACTACACCAAATCCTCTCTAACCACTACACCATATCCTCAATACCCCTGCCAGACATCTGTCTCAACCCGTTTATGTGTTTCCTTTGGAAAATTTCAGCTAAAATGGTGTTTTGGGGGAAAAGAAAAAAAAAAAAAAAAAAAAAAAAAAGGACAATGGAGTCTATGTTTGGCCTTGTGTGTCATTGGTAGGCTCTTTCAGCCCTGTGCTTAAATAGCAAAAGCTAGAGGAAAAGAGAGGGCGTTTTTGCATCCCACTACCAGAGAAATGTTCTTGGTGGTCCCATGAAACAAACATACTTGGCCAAACCATTAGCCTCCTACCACCACATTATTCTCCTTTTGCATGTGCTTAGTAGAGATGAGACCTAAGTTCACTGAGGAGGCCTCTGCAATGAATAGGTTCTGCCAGGTGCTACTGAGGCTAAGCAGGATTTTTGGTGCATTACAGGGGATGCTATAGAAGTTCCAGACAGGAACCAGTCCAGATCTTTCTCCCTTCTGGACTCTCCAGTCATTCTACATTATTAGATGGGCATAAAATGACAGAATAGTTGCATATTTCTCTTGTTTTGATTAAGTGCCCAAGTTATTGAGCACTGTCTGTTGCATTTGGGGTTTCCCGGTGTCTTGGAGTCAAAAGAAGGTCAAAGATGCGCCTGTGCTGTGTATGACCTGGACATGGCACTGTCCTGACCTGTGGAACCTTTGAGTCAGCGTGTGTTCAGACTGAATGCAAGTCTTCCCCCTTCCCAAGTATGCATCCAGACCAGTGGATTTCTACAGAAATCACGATGAATAGCACCATTTCTATGGCTTTCTAAGAACTTGTCTGAAGTGAAGCCTGAAAGGTGTAAGGTTTGCTGAGTTGCGCGGACGTGCCTGACATACCCCTAGCTCCAGTGACTATGTGCCACAGGGTAAAGACGGGTGAGGGTTCCTGTTGACTTGGTCTGGACAGCTTCCTTCAGCATGTTGGGTTTTGTGGGTCAGCTTTAGGAGATAGATACAAAACTCCTCCTATTATCTCTGTTTACCTAAATCACTTCACTGGAGAAAATAATCAAATTTAGACATTATCAGGTGTCTCTGCATCAGTTGCCAGATAGTAGTATCACAGAATCTCCCAGGAGCCTTATACAGACAAGCTCTGTAATGATTATCTATGGAGAGAGAACCACAAAGAGGTCAAAATGAGTTTAGTATGTACAGATTTAAGGTGATTTGATAATAAAACTAAAGTCCTTACTTTGAACAAACGGGCTAAAAAAATAATCTGTACAGCTAGCTCTCTGTACAAAATGGAATTGCTGAGGAAGGAAAAAGCTAAAAACTAGTAGGATTAATATTAAAATTACTAACATTTATATATAATAGAAAACTATTTTGAAAAGGTTTATCTCATGGGAGTTTTAGTGAGTAGCACAGTTGTCAACTGGGATGACCAGCCTGGTTCACTATGAAGAGTGCTCTACTTCTTGCTCTTAAGCAAGAGGTCACTGTTTCAGTGACAGAGAAAAAGAAACCATACCATGTAACAAATGTTCAAAATACTGATTGTAATTACTAGCAGGTAGGAAGAAAATAGTACATATAGCAGTTAGGTACAAAACATCCCCTTCAAATTATAATTACCTCTCTCTCAAGTTAAAGGGTCAGTTACCAGAATATATGCTGGTAAAATTTTGGATAAAAGATCAAATCTAGGGCAGATTGATCAATAGCAGCAATGAACTTGCAGTGAAAATTGCCATGCTTTAACAACTCACAGGATACTTGAGGAATAAGGTAAATAATCTGAGATGGTGGATTTTATTAGGAGCGAATAAAAGAGATTTTGAAAGTTAAATCTCTCTGCTTTCTTATTACATTGTGTTTACATAATCATATCCAGATGCTTTAGGCAGTAGTTGCTTCCTGTGCTTACAGTTTGCTGTTGTCTCATCATTCCTTTATTAATCTTTGTGAGGATTAGCAAAACAAACAAGATAACTGTGAAGCCGAAAACAATTTCATGCTACTTTCTATGAGAAATTGTTTTCCAAGGAGCAGTGTTACCTTTTTACATATCCTGGATTTCCTCTCAAAAAGTGTTGCAGATTTCTTGCTATAGGTATACTTTCAGTGTTGGAGGTAGCAAGACCCTGAATTCCTCTCTCCTGAGTGTCATGTGTAGGTAAGGTGCCCACGACCCATTACAGGAACAAGGCATTGTTTTTTATAAGTCTTCCATCCAGCCTTTGAATATAAGACCATGCACACCTGTAGTAGCCCAGAAACTTCATCACCTTTCACATTATTGTCTACTGAAAGTAGACTATGCACTTACTATAACATGATATTTACCAAGCAGTGATTTCCTCTGCATGTCAGCAGAATAAAATATACATAAATAAAATATTTTCTGTACACTGAAAATAGCACTCTATAATTATCCCAGCACACAATATGGAGTTATTGTGCAATGACAGCACACCTTGTTGAGTGATAGTGCAGAGCTGTTGCCCTTTGCCTAGCAACATACCAAAGCATGGGATCAGAGTCTACACCCTGTCTTGTTGCTCAATTAGGATCTGGCAAACGTTCCTTGATGTTACTCTGGCCCATATCCACATATTTCACTCGGATATGTAACTTCACACTAATGTTGTTAAGGGTAGACCTGGTTACGTGTCTGCAAGGTCTGAGGCTGTTTGTATCTTGGATTCTCTTGCAGGAATCAGACCCATCAAAGGAGAGAGGCTTTCCTGGATAACGTGGCACAGGCAGCATTTAACAGAAAGTCATGCTCCTGAAAGTCCTAACTCTTGAAGAAGCAAAATAAATTGAGCTGAATATTGCCACAGAAGAGTTGCAAAGTAAGGAAAAGGTTAAAATAACCCCTACAATCTCCTTGACAAAGTATCCCACATATTACATACGTAAAATTGTATTTAAAATGGAAAATATGTATTCACAAGCATAAAGTTAAGTCTGTAGAAAATCCTGCCCTTTTTTTGTTTTGTTTTAGGTTTATTTTAAGTGTATGTAAATGAAAGACAGTGGTTTTAAAGCATTGCCATCCCAAGACTATTATTATCCAGGATTGGGTTGGTCACTCAGAGTCCCGAGGAGAAAGGGATCACTGCCTTTTTTCTTGCTCTGGGAGCCACCATCTTCTTTCATTTCACTCGAAGGAGCCACCACCTTGAATTCAACCTCAATGTTAGACATACAGCTACTGGGTGCTTCCTCTGCTTAAAGAGCAATTCAGCTGCAAAACGTGTCTCATTTTCATGAAATCATAGCTGCACAGAGTGAGGAATGATAAAATATCTAAAAGCACTATAAGGCCTAAGAATAAGTTCCCAGTTCTTCTGGGTTTATCCTTAATTTTCTGCAACATTTAGTATTTCTAATATTGGCTTGAAATAGTTTCAATAGTTTCCCTGTAAAATTTGACCAGCACTTGAGGCAAGACTTTGTTCATCTTAAGAGTCAGAAGTACCTCACTGTGTACTCCGAGTTTCAAAGTGAATTGGACAGGATCTGGAAAAATACAACTCTGGTCCCCACTTCTCTCCAAACTGAAATGTTGTCTCTCCTGCTAGGAGCAGAAGCCCATCATGAAAATGTCTCCATAGATGTTCTCTTGGATTTTAGGAGATCTATTTTAAAGGATATTTTAAGTGCCTTTTTTATAGTTTCCACTCAACGATGTTACAAGCTTTGCTGATCATAGAACCATTGACTGAAGTTTCAGTTCAACCATACCCTTCACCTGGATGAAGCTCAAAGCTTGAGTGGTGCTTTTATCCCCTTAGCACTGGGTGACAGCCTACCTGAATATTGAAAAAAATTTGGGTTTCGTTAGCACACACTGTTGTTGGAGAGCCCCAAATCCCTGAAATGATGTCCATTACACTCATGGGACAGAAATGTATCATAGACAAAGCTGTAAACAATTAAATTGGACCTAAAATTAGCATCTTTACAATTTTTTTTGTAAAATAAAAATATTTTTTGACAACAAACAGGAAACAGAGGTAAAAATTTTAGTTTCATTCCACTAAAATTGCAGGACCAGCTTAGACCTTGCTACAACTCAGTGAAACCACACCAGTGAGACATTATAACTGATAAATGGGTTCTCCAGCATTGACTAAGTCACAAATTCACAGTGAAATTTTTATAATGGTTGTGAGACTTGCGTTTTGTTGTGTGGATGCTCTGATGTGTAATCAGGAGTGAGCTCACATTGCATTCTTACTCCCATTGGGGACAGCTAAGATCACCTCTGTCCTATGCAGCCCAATATTTTCAAAACACTTTTAGCAATATTATAGCTTTGAAATTTCTGTTTCTCTGAAATTTTTCAAGAAGTCCAAAACCTATTTGTGATGCCAGGCAGATAAAATGATGGTGAGACTTATGAACAGATAGGTGTGTCATGGTTACATTGGCCTCTCAGATTAAAAAGTTTAAAAAGTTATGAAATAATAAATAATAATTTTTTCAGCAGCTCTACAGCTTTCATGAACAGAATTATGCATTCCTGTGAAAATGTAATGCTTAGTAATACCTTAGAGTTGTTCCTAAAAGAAACTTAGATCTTTTAAAAATTGAAAAAGGTGCTGTTTAAGAGCCTATTCCTATAATCTTGCATAAACAGACTGTACTCACAGCAGTTCAATCATTACCTCTTATGTGTTTGAGTATAGGTTTCTGTTGCTCACAAGCACATGGTGTTTCCTTAACAAAGGTAAACACTAAACACACTGGAGATTTTGAGTGCTTCTGAGAGACATACATGAGAGACCATCACTCTCATGTATGTATCTTTACATCAGCTTGTGGGTGACGGAACTTGTTTACTCTTGTGGATCTGGCCCTTTTTCTGCCCCTGTCTTATCAAAGGTATTGCAAGAAGTTGGTGATGTACAGAAAAGGAAACTGTAACTGAATCCAAAATGTTGGGACCATAAAAACCACCTTTCTCTGTTGCAATTAAATTGCTTGTCACTTGAGGCCAGAAAAAAAATTTACAAGCTTACATACACCCTCATTAAAGCTGTACACAATAGGGAAAAAGCCTTTCTTATTAGAGTACAACAGTGAGTGATGAGACCAAACATTTCAAAGCAAACTTTTCAAATACAGATCACCCCAGTCATACATGACACTTCACTGAGAAACCTGATCCTCAGAAGCTCTGAGCACCTCTGACTCCCATTAAAATGTTGAAACTGCCAGATATTAAGATGGTAAGGCTTTACAGTGTAGCATTTTCCAGCAAATCTTAGCAATCATTTCAGAGTCAGCATCAATTACTGGCACCACCATTACCACTGCTGCTACCAATGGACTGCTAGTCATGCCTCTTACACAGGAGTAGACGTAATACCCTGTTTGAAAATTTTCACAAAAATAAGAAAGAACAGAAAGACCAACATCTTAGGAGAGATAACACGCCTTGCAAATATCTGTATCACTTTTGCTGTGTGCTAGGAAATATATGGCTGAGCCATAACCCTAGAAACCAGGCAGACACCTTCTAAAAATGCGTGTTTGCTTAAGGAGCAGGGTTCATCTGGCCTCACACTGAGTGTATGAGTGCATATTCAGGATGCTTTAATATGGACTATCATAACTATCTAAAAAGAAACTATGGTGTGATTCCTGGTTTTACTGACCCATATATAATAGTACCAAAAAAAAAATTATTCCCCATAGGTAAAATTCTCACCCACAGTACAGGCATAACAAGCCATGTGAGGGTTGTCATTTGCCCCTACAAGGAGATGTTTGCCCTGTGTTTTGGAACAAAGGCTATAACCACTTTGTGCATCTTACTAATACAAGCAATCTCACTCTAGCAAGGAATGCTCCATGCTCATACAGTTTGTTCTTATGATAGACCTAATTTCAGTGCCATCATTTAGACAGCTGTGGGTTTATCTGGAAGATAGCTATGTGCAGTTAAACCCTTCACTGGCATTACATGTTTCTGCATCAAGTGTTGTGATGGTTTCACAGTCCCCATCTTCCCTTTTTAAGTATGTATCTGTGTCTCCTAAGAAATATTGAATATTTACAATAGTACTAATTTGTTAAAAAATTATTTAGCCACCTGTATGATTTATAAGGGCTAGGCCCAAATTCTATAGCCAGCTGAACAAGGAGGTTACTGCTATTGTAAGTTACCCCCATGAGTTCAGTGCTACTATTCACTTCTGTGCAAATCCAGCCATATGTATGCATTTGCAGTATCACGGCTTTAAATAGCATCTTTATCACATGTTAAAGAGAGCATACTCTTTCAACCTACATAATTACCTCAATCTTAAAAGTATATAGTGCTGTAAAGGAAAAATTTACTCAATACCAGACATTCAAGACTTCCAGGATTGCTACAAGCCGCTAAAGTGCAAAAATTGATAAAGGGGTAAGTGTTGGGTGTTTTTGTGTTTCATTGTAAGCACAAACTCTTTTTGAAAGCATGTTTCTGTTGTTTATGCTCTGAAGAGAGCAATATTTTTAGCTTTACCACTTACAGTACTGGGATGTATTGCAAACTTTTTGATTAAGCATCATAGGCTACAAGAACAGCTTAGAGCTGTAATGCCTCTAGCACATTTTTAGGCAGTTACCATGCCAACCATAAAAATTATGAGCAGAATGAATATAAGAAGTTTTTTGGAAAGTAAAATAGAGCAAAGATAATGCAGGGTCCAAAGTTTTGGAACACTTGTTGGAAGATTTATCATGATCCATATATAAACCTACTGGTTATATCAGGAGTTCATCAGCTGTCACTACCTTAGTCTGCAGGCCTGTAGAGGTTTCACTTAAAGAGTAAAATATCTGTTTTATACTTTGCAGAGTTTGAAATTACTGTAGAACCATGAGCAAATCTTCAAGCAAAGATTTTCTCAGGATTTCATGCTTGAAAAGTGTATATTAGGTGCATGTTGAGTAGTGAAAGACAATAATGGGATTCTATAGAAATTCTTAGATGAGGTCTCCATGATGCTAGATGAAAGCTTGGTATATACAGAGAAACACAGATGCAAACAAATAACAAGTATTCCAAAACCAGTCCTTGCAATATTTAAAAATCAGAGATGAGGTTAACATAAAAGACATGTAATCAAGTTAGGACTGGCAGTGTGCCCTCATACCCTGGGCTTTGCATTGTGGTGACGTAAAGAAAAAGCAATACACTTAGAATGGGAATATAGCAGGCTTTGAAGTCTCAGAGTAAATGCAACTTATTTTTAAACCTACAGAGATCTTTTTTCTTTATGTGGCAAACTCCATAATATTAAGATATCATAGTTAGTTCTTTCTATACGTTTACAGATTTGGGTATGGTGGGTTGACCCTGGCTGGCTACCAGGTGCTGACCAAAGCCACTTTATCACTCACCTCCTTAGCTGGACAGGGGAGACAATACAACAAAAGATTGGTCAGTTGTCAAAATGGGGAAATTAGTTTATTACCAATCAAAAGTCAGAGTAGGGTAATGAGAAACAAAACTAAGTCTTAAAATACCTTCCCCCTACTCCTCTCTTTTTCCCAGGCTCAACTTCATTCCCAATTTCTCTACCTGCTCCCCCTTGAGTGGTGCAGGTGGATGGGGAATGAGGGTTGCTGTCAGTTCAATCACATGTTGTCTCTGCCACTCCTTCCTCTTCATGCTCTTCCCCTGCTCCAGTGTAGGCCACAGGGTACAGGCCTTCAGGAACAGACTGCTGCAGCATGGGTCACCCATGAGGTCAGAAGTCCTGCTAAAAAACCTGCTACAATGTGGGCTTCTCTCTCTCTACAGGTCCACTGGTCCTGCCAGGAGCCTGCTCCAGCATGGGCCTCCTACAAGATTGTAGCCCCCTTTGGGCATCTACCTGTCCTGACATGGGATCCTACATGGACTGCAGGTAGATATCTGCTCCACTGGTAACCTCCTTGGGCTGCAGGGGGACAGCCTGCCTCATCATGGTCTTTGCCATAGACTGCAAGGGAATCTCTGCTCCAGTGTCTGCAGCACCTCCTCCCCCTCCTTCTTCACTGACCTTGCTGTCCGCAGAGTTGTTTCTCTCACACATTCTCCCTCCTCTCTCCTGGCTGCTGTTGTGCAGCTGGTTTCCCCCTTCTTAAGTATGCTATCACAGAGGCACTACCACTGTCACTGATGGGCTTGGCCAGCGGCAGGTCTGCTTTGGAGTCCTCTGGCATTGGCTCTATTGGACTTCTAGCAGCTTCTCACAGAAGCCACCCCTGTAGCTCCACCTCTACCAAAACCTTGTCACACAAACCCAATACATTAGGCTACTTTATTTTCCAAAGGTGAGCGAGTTTTTTTCAAAAACTGGGGATAAGGGGATGAAGAAAAAAGCCTTTTCAACAAATAATGTTCAGTAGTGTCAGCTCTGCAATGTCACTCTCCTGAAAAAGTGAGTTTTTAACAGCTAAGTTGAAAAAAAAGAAAGTTCTTTGTAGAACTCTTTGTGGAAGAACAGTCAAATCTAAGTCTGCAGTCCTTTAGGAATACAAATATATATATAATTAAGACATTAGGATAATAGTTGTATTAATAACAATAAAGTAATGCAGCTCCTCCTTCTTCCTCATCCCTCGTTTGAAATGCAGTTGAAAGAGAAAATCTCAGTGAGTTAAATCAAATTAAGATAATAAGAAAGATAGTACTTGGTCACACCAGACATCGATCTAGACCAAGAGCAGAAGAAAAGCATTTACATTTCAGGGACTTGTTCAGCCGGTGACACCATTGTGTTTCTTAAGAGCGTGCCTCTAAGGGCTGATTGGAAAGGGACCATCAGAGAATGAGATGTACTTGGTGAATTACTTTAGCAGACTAAACCCAACCTGCAGGCTTGGGTTTGATATCCCTCTTACAAATCCCACTTATAAAAGTACTTAAAAAGGAAAGATGCAAAATCCACAGTTCTTTAAAAGCTGTGTTTGAACATTAAACTTCCATATGTACTAATTTACCTGTATATTCTTGGACATTTCAGTTTGAATCAAAAACAAATGGAAATGCTGTATTTTTCATATATTTTCATACTATATTGTTAAACAAATCTGCTATATTCATGCTTGAAGATGAGTCTTTATGAAACCTCCAAAGGAACTCCTATGATAGATCTAGAAGTCTTTTAATATTAACTAAAATTATTTCGGTAGACTTTTTCCCTCAACATCCAATTCCAAAGATATAATTTCCTATTAAATTTATGGAATAACCCTGCCCACAATGGTAGGAAACAAGAACTTAGGTTTTCTGCTATGTTTACTTCAAAACACGGACTTCCGCTCCTATTCATCAGAAAAGCTCCTTTAATATTAATTTATCTTTTCAATTTTGTTGTGGGATATTTCATAGTGGATACTGGCCAATGGGATTACTTAAGTTTCCTTCTGTAGGAACAGGCTCAGGCCATTGGCAAGGTGCGGTCTCAGGTGGGTGGGTTTGGAGTGAATGTACATAGTTGTTAAATACACGAAGAGGCACAAAATCCAGCTGCCTTTCTTTATTAATAGCTTGAGGTGGATGTTGTGCCAGTTCAGCCATCATCATTTTATGCTGCCATCAGTTGCCTGATCACACAGGCCAATGCTGAACTCAGCAACATCCCCTCAGAAGTCTTCTTTCAGACAGTCCTGCCATAGGTGCCTGTGGGCCCAGCGCCTCCACTGCCCACTGTGGTGCCAGCATCGCCTGCTGGAAACAACAGATGGCTCCCTCAGTGGCCCTTCACATGGAAGGATACCACTGTGGTAAACTGACCATGACAACCACCTTCCCATCTCAGCAAGATGCAACCAGCCCCAAAAGGAAGCCACAACCAACAGAAAGCTCCCCTGACTAATCAGCTCCCGGTTAAAATAGCCTGGGCCTCACCCATCCCTCTGCCCCCAGCCACAACCAGCTGGGTGAGCGTGGAGGCACAGAGACACAGGTGGGCCAGATTCTGCCTATGGAACATGAAGCCAACAGAAAAAACCAAAACATTCTGCTAGGTTGTGACTCATTCGCAGGTCAACTCCAACTCGGACTGCAGCACTTCAGTGGAAGAGGAGGCAGTGGTGGTAAGTGGAGGACACTGGGTTTTGCAATGCATTTAGGAAGATAACCAACATAAAGAGAAAAAAATAAGTGAGCAGTAGATAGCACACAGGCTACTTAACTTAGATGAACGTTCATGTGTGTCTTGCACTGGGTCATGTAAAGCAAGAACAAGGATGACATTTCCAGCTATACCCTAGCCTGAGAGTAATTGTGGTTTAACAACCGCACAACATATGTGACAATAATTAACAGTCTTTTGTAATGCCCGCATACCAGTGCTTCTAAGTATGTGCTTGGAGTCCTCTGTGCTTTCATTTACAAAAGCTTCTTCACTTGAAATTCAAAATAATTAGTTTACCCTTTGATGAGTTAATCCTTCTGCTCTCTTCTACCTCCTCCCTCCCAGACCCCACAGAGCCTCAGAAATTTGGGTTATGGAAAATTGCCAAATTGAGTCAATTTAGGCCTGAATTACTGAAGTGATTGTATCCTAGGTTTATCCTGGAGTATGAGACACTGCCCTCTTTTCACACCACGTTGCTACTACTATGAGTCCACAGCTCCACTGGTCTAAAATAAATTTTACTCTCTGACATAGGCTTGTAGAAATGAGAGGAGATTCTGGCCAGGGTTTTAAATATTTGAACAGGGTAAAAGCCAAGAAGGGTTGGAAATCATGTAGCCTGCTATTAGGGGATATAATTAGACATGCTTGGGTATAATTAGACTTGGATTAAATAAAGGGGGGTAAAAAAGCAGCATGAAAAAACAGCCTTGCTAACAGTGAGATCCCCTATACAAGGGAATAAGGCAAAAATGTGTAAATACCACAGGGGAAATAAAGTAGGTGACAGGATGGATCTTTTATCTCTAATAGTATAAAGAGCCAGCGTATACCCTTTGTTTGCTAAGAGAGGAAGAAGGGATGTCCCTGGAAACCCACAAGCACAGTTTGCAGTTTGTGATCAGGGATACCATCGTACCTGAGGTATCCCCATCTGGCCAGGACTTGTTGAACAGGATGTGTCATCTCTCTCCAGACCCTTGTGGGTTTCCTTGTGTAAGGCACAGTGTTATGCTAGGTAGGATCTACAATGAGCCTTTTTTACTCCTCCAGCAAAGGTGAGGTTGTTTCTCAGGAGGCTCTATTAGGAGAATGGCATAGGAAAGAATGATACTGCTGCATCAGGCAATGACCCAGCAGAGAAAGTCCTGAGGCTTTTCTGGGGATACGCTGAGAATTAAGGCTTTTTAGCTCCACACAGCAAACCATTCACAACTTAGACCACAACTTTGCAGTTCTAGTAACTGAGGCTTACAAAAGTCCACCACAGACTTTTCCTCAGAAGGTTAGCAAAAATAAAAACAAAACTACTGAAAGAAGATTATTAAGGTGGAAAAATCAAGCACTGAAAAAGTAGGCAATTCAACCAACTTAAATTCAGCTGTATGCAATCCTAATTCTACCCTTTTGTATGTTTTGATACAGTCTTTAATTGCATAATCACATACTATTTGGTGAATAATTCCAGACCCAGGGCCGATTTGGGATTGTGTGAACTAAATAAGGCATGAGACCACACACAGTGAATAAAGTGGATAAAAAGGAATATTGAACAGCTGCCTTGTTTACTGAGTACCACCCACTAAATGAGGCAGTGATTCCGCAGAATTTAAAAAAAAAAAGTATATGATCAATCTAATTAAATAGTCAATCATAATGCTTAAGTACAGGGAGGAGCCGAGATGCTGTGTGGGCAAACCAAGCCCCCTTCCCTAAATCTGCCATTTAGTTAAATCACGTTTGTTTTGCTATTTTTTTGCAGGTGCCAAGAATGCCTTCTCTCACTCTCCCCTCCCAGTGACTGCAGTGCTCTTCTGATTCTCTTAAACTTAATCCAGCCTACCCCCATTATAACGGCTGGAATTGCTTTCTCAGCCTGTTTTCTTTTTAAACAGTGTTATAGAAAGTATGCCGTTCCATGACTGCATGACTAAGGGTATATGTATGCCGTGTATAGTACAAAGTGCATTTGATCTGGCATTCAGATAGTGAATGTCACTCAGCGCAAGTAGGTTTTGTGTAAAAATGTCAGCATGTCATTGATTGTCAAATCATTTCTGTTTCTGTCCTCTGAAATACAAAAATCTTATAATGCATCATCTCCGTAGATCATATGATACATCACTCAAAAGTATCATAGGAAAGTTTCATAATTCCATTTGGCCAGGAATGTTTTGGAGGATCTGGAAAAGTTAGCAAACTTCCTACCAAAAGTGCAAGTTTTCTGAAAGCCTTCCAGTAAATATCTGTTTTAAAAAGAAAAGAAATATAAAAACACAAAAAAAATACTCCTGAATGATCAAGAGAAAAATGTTTGAATCTACATGTTTATAATTTTCAAAATAGCTTTCTTCCCTGCCTGATGACTTAAAAAAATTTCCCAGATCAGAGTTTCCAGCATTAAAATCAATGATTATCTTTACCTAGATTCAAAAGGGACCATATAAGTCTCTCTAAAAAGTCTATGAAAGGAAGTACAACCCAGTGTGAAAAGAAGGGGCCAGTAAGCCAGCAGGGTATTCCTGTTTGTACCATGCTAGTTTACTGTCAGCCTTTGGAAGTCACAACACCTGTTTCTGTATAGCTTCCTCATTTGTAAAACAGAGATAATGTGCTTCATAAATTTTATAATGCATATTGAATTCCAATGGAAGACTTTGCAGAATTGCAAAGTACCTTTCTTAAAATTTGTCCATAGCTGAAAACCTATCCATGTCAACAGGTATTTTCTTCAGGTCTCACTGAGACTTCAGAATCCATTGATCTCGATTTCCTAAAATGTTTGGTTCTTTGAGATGTAGAAGTTAAACTTTTAATCACCTGACATCTTAAAAATGAGTAGGTCCAACAAATCTACACATCTAATTTAAGCACAAGTATGGAGTATTTTTCTTGACTGAGGATCTCTCATGCAGCATCTTGCAGGACTAGATCGAAGTAAGATGCTGTTTAAGAATAATCTTGAGCTGTATTGCTTCTCAGAAGAGTTACTACCCTCCAGAGATACACACACCTTGTGGTAGGTGAAAAAAAATCCCTAGGTACCTCTTGCCTTCCTCACAGTGGTGTTGTGAGCCTTAATATGATAGTCTTTCAGCTGCTCGGATGAAAGATGCTCAGTAAACTAAAGGTATTGTTATATCTCATTAAACATGAAAAGAAGGATAAAGTGAGACTAGGAAACAAAGAAAAGAGAGAAAAAAATATGGCTCTAAAGGGGATATGAGTCAGTAGCTATGTCCATTTGTTGGGATAACTGAAAGTCTTTTCATGTTCTGCAACTTCACTACATAGAAAGGACTCGTTTAAACAGATACCCTATCTACCATAAGAGTACACATAATGTTTGAAATCCTCTGTCTTTGCTTGCTTTTGCACATACAATGTATCTTTGAACTGTTGCTGAATGGATAATCCATATTTTATAATTCAGACTGTCAGTTGTTTCCTTTACATAATTATAACAGCAGGAAATATATAAGGCCTTTGTGGAACATGAAATCTCTGTTGCCTTGGGCCATATTTAATATGTAATAAATTATTCAGCAACAAGGCACTCTTCATTCTATTTACAGTAAGTTAGAGCTAAGTGTGTGAGGTATACATAACTAACATGAAACAATATTTACTGTCACTGCCAAGTCTGAAGTATTTTCTGAAGACATTAGTCTCATATTCAGTGAGCCAAATCCCCATAAGGTGAAAACTGGCATAGCCTCATTGAATGTATCTTGAACGAAAGGGGAGAGGGAATGGTGACTTTTCTGATCTTCAGCTGAGAATCAGAAAGGTCAAGGGATAAGTGTTGTGGTATCTCATGTTTAGGTAGGTAATAGGATATTCCTTGCATTTACTTTTCTGTCCAGTTACATATAGTGTTCTCAAATGGCAGTCCATCAACAACAGTGTTGTTGGAAAAATAATACTAGTTTCTCTGAACATATACCTCAGCTCTGTCCACTAATGGCAACCAGAACAGATGATGCACCAGGCTTTGCTCCTGATGAAAAAGGTACTTTTACATGGAGCTTGTTCATTGAGATCTAGAGTTTAGACACTCATTTGATCCATGTAAGTTTTCAAATGCTCAGAGTGAACAGCTTCGATATATATATGGATATATGTATAAAATTATTTTCTACTAATGAACAAGCCATCCACCCTAACTATATTAATGTTACTCTGGATGCAGCTAGCAAGGTACATGTGATGCAAAATAGTAATGTAACAGGTGAAAGTTGGCTTTATTGAGTAGTGAGAGTTCAGGGTAAAATCACAGAAGCCAGAAATAGAAAAGGTGTGTGTCTTGGCAAATTTTTAGAATGGTACATTTTTGTGACAGATCAAAGGAAAAAGAAGACATCATGTTACTTGTTGTCTTAAATATACCAAATATTTCCTGATTACTTTGTTCCCTTAGTCTCAGAAAAGAAGAAAATCAAACTCCTCCTTATATGTCTTTCTAGGTCCACAGTTTGCATCAATTCTCTGCTGAGATCCAGCACTCTCTCTATGTAAGCAGTCTTTGAATATCTGTGGAAACAAAAAGGGTCTGTTTCACCTCTGATTGCTGCCAGGAGTAGGGTAAACCTTTCTTAGCAGCAATTACATTTCCTGTACAGTTTCAGCACATTATTGTACCTGGCTGTCATAATTACTGGGCATGGGAAGCATTCAGCTTTTCCAGGAGAGTTTCTGCAGGCGTTCCACCCAAACCCTCGTACTTCATGAAGGAATTTGATGGTCCTGATAGTTAAAAAGATTTGAGTTGTAGGCAAAACTGTAGGCTTGTGAAAAGGGGAGGGGGCAATTTTAATGTCTGAAATGGTCAATTCCTAGAGGTTTAAATGGACCATGAAGTAACTTGATCATTGCCTGACCATGAAAAAGAAAAGTTGGAAAACAGTTGGAAAAAAATTCTTATGTTCAGTGAAGCCAGCTTCTCCAAGTGTATGGTCAGTAGCCTGTCTTCCTGAGAAAATGGAGACAAGCTGGGTTGTCCTCCTTGCTCCAAGAACAGTTTATTTCATATTTTTGAAATCAGAACTAAGTTCATGTCTTCAAACTGGCAAATAACTTTACTCAATTAACTTTACTTAATTATCCTTAATGGATACAGGCCCACTGGAGTATCTAACTAATGAGGAGAGAGGTGCCTACTATGCACCCATACTACTGCAGTCTACAGCTGGGTGGCAAGTGTCCTCCCCTAGTAAAAAATGGTGTCGATTTTAATTCTTTCTTGTGAGCAAAGGAACTCTGCTTGTTTAGTTGAACACTAAGCTACTGAGGAAAAGTGAAGGCTCTGCCTTTGCTGGAAGGAAAGAGCAATCCCTTGTGAGTTAGTGAAGAGTTTGTCTAGGTTGAGTAGGCTGAGTCATGAACCAGGTATTGAGTTGCTTAGCACTAGAGGAAAGAGATGTTGCTGAGCATGGATAAAAACAGAACTGGCCACAGCTGAACTTATCACTGGCTCATACCTCAGGAAATACAATCTTAGGTTTTATGCTTAAGTTAAACTTCTCAATCTTTTTCTCTTATGCAGCTTAAAGCAGCTTTCCAAAATTAGCCTCATTAGCTCCTTTCTCAGACAGACCATCTGATTTCTCCTCTCTGTAAAACTTAACTTATAAAAGTCCAAATTAAACTCTTTCTTTTTCCCATGGCATGCTGATGGCATGCAACTTGACTGTCAGTAGAAAGAACCCATTAAGTGTTCACTTAGCCCTGATTCTGTAACTCAAATTCTTGCAGGACTTCTAGTATTTAAGAAAGATTTGCTAGTGTAATGTTTGTAGGAGCAGATCCATTAAAATAATAATAATAATAAGCATATATTCTGCTTTTCTTTGCTCTTACAGATGTGTATAAGCTTTGTGGAATCAGCTCAGCAAGTTTTAAATGTACTTACAGAAAGAAAAGTCTCTGCCTACCAAGTTAATGGGGGAAGCTGAGAATCCCTTGCAGCTGCTGCTGTGTTATTTACAGTACAAGTTTGGATCAAAAGATGGGTTTTAAAGAATTCCTAATGCTTTACTCTGCTGCCAAATATGTTCAGCTTTTAACAATGTTGAAACAGGCATTTCTACAGTGGCAGTTCCTCTAGGGTGATAAATCCCAGTTTATGTTCCACAGACGGAAGGTCTCCATGATCATTCTGCCTGTGTTCATAAGCCAGGATTCAAAGAAATTACACAAAAGGAAAGGCTAGAGTCACATGTAGTATTTTCCCTGATTCTCTTTCTCACTCTCTCTAATGAAAGAACAGGCATTCTTTCATTAAATGTTTTCTATTGAACATTTCATTTTCATTACTAAATGTTCCTTTCTACTCACATGCTTGACATTACTGATAGCTGTAGCCACTCAGTATGATCCATGTTTCTCCAGAATAATAACATACTGAATCCTTTATTGCACTCCTAAATTGCTTAGAGTTAGATTCTGTCTGTCTTCAACAATGCTTTGCAAGAAGTTCCAAGTGCTGGACAGTGCGATTGCTAAATTGGGATTTTATATGGAACTCTCTGAGCTGTTAAAGTGCATGCATCAGAGCTGTGTGTACTATTGTTTTTCTTCTCTACAGCTAATCCCTGTGTCTCAGCGGTGCCTTTCTATTCCACTGATTACAAAACACAGTTTTAAGTCAAACAAGATTAACAATCATAGTATTGTGACTCCCAACTTAATTCCTGACAAATCTGTGATACACCAGATGCTCCTTCCCTCGGGATGAAATGATACATGGCTCTTTGTATTATCACTGCACAGACATGTTTACTCCCCCTAACTTGTTCACATGGGTAGGAGAAAAATCTGTTTAAGGGAGGTGTGCTTTCAGACAGATTTAGGAATGGAAAGGGTAGCAGGCAGTTTTCTTTCTTCCTCACCTTTTGGTGCCCTTGTTCGCATCTATCTCTTTTCAGTAGTACTCTGGAGGAAGGAAGTCAGTGGATATGTTGAGCCTTTAGCTGTTAAATTGTGGGAGCTGATGTTCATTCTGTGAGACAGTCAGGAGATCCTTCCCTGTAAAGAAGGGAAGATATAAAGACATAAAAGAAGGCCAAGAGCTGTCAAATATCATGATCTAAACCCACAATAAAATCTTCAGCCTTTTCACTGTGATGTTCTTAAAGAAACAAGGAAGAAGGCAAGTATAATTTCAAAACAAAAGCAAAATTCTTTCCAAGTCACCTCTTCAATTCCAAGTATTATTTATAGACTTCATTCAGTTAAAGTCTCTGAAGTCCCTTAACCACTGGTAAGCTAAAGCAGATCAGGAATGCCAGGGTGATTTCTTTTCCACACAAACAGCTCCTGGAGGAATTGGCAGGGATGCCATGTGGCATTCTGCAACTCATGGTCTAGCTAATATTTCAGGAAACATGATGCATGTGAGCTACAGGCCCAGTCCTGCACCTATCAATGTTAATGGCAACATTTTTAATGATTTCATTAGAAGCAGGACCAAGCCTGCTTTCAGACAGGTACTCTAAGTGTTTCAGAGGTGTGCAGAGGAATTGCCAGGAAAATAGTGAATCAAGAGGTAAATCTATGTCAACAGGAAAAGAGATCCAGTTTGGGTCTCTGTTTGTATGGGGGAGGGGTTGTCGTTTGCCTCTGTGTCTGTAGGCACATAGACCCAGACAGACCCATAATATTCAAGCAGTGATTTGCTCTTTGTGCCTGCACCAGTGTGAGCTACCTTTGTTCACACTCCAGCCCTGTCTGTTGAGCCTGAGGACAGTGTTGATGCAGCAGCTCCATGGGATGGTTACCAACAACTGTAAAAAGAACAAATCTTCACTGTAGATATGACTCAAGGCTATTTGTGTGACCTGCCAGGATGATCTTTAATACTTATGGCTGACTGTAAACTAAGTAGGCACCAGAAACCAAGCAGAGGTCTGTTCACCTAATCTACCTGCTACAGCTTTACAGCCTGGGGCTTTTTCAGTAAAAGCCTGGACCTGAACATCACTAAGTGGACTCATCATACAGATGAGCTCTCTTTTCCTCTCATTATTTAGGAACAAAATAAGCTGCAGCAAAATTTTCTTCTCGGCAGAATCCTCCACAACCTAAGGCTTTGTTCAGTCAACACTGATCATAGAAAAAATATTTAATAATGGGAATAATGTTTACTAAGTCTTTAAGCTCCATCATGGTTTCCTCAGTAAAATAATCCCTAAGACAAATTATTAAAAAAAAAAATAAAGGGAAGCCGCTGTTAGGCTACTGTGGGAATCTAAGTACTATCGATGCCAGTATTGAACTCTTCTCCTACCTTCGATAACTCTTCATCCTTTTCCTTTTTCGACTATGTATGGCTATTCTACATGTTTTAAGTAACAGCTGAAATGATCCTTTTGTTTAAAAGGAATGTTTATTTTATACTTGGGAGAAAAAAAGTATCACTAAGTCTATATACTTCTCTTCATGCTGATTGCCCTTTTCTGATTTAATTTCAGGTCCTAATCTCAATCTAGGAACTGTATCTGGGGCCTTTGCTGAAATATGCCTGAAAATTCAAGATCCCCATAATCAACAAGGGTTCTTCAGTTAATTTAGACAACACAATTGCTTTAGCAAAGGTCATGAAATGTGTGGGTCTGGAACATTAGATTGAGTCCAAGTCTAAATGTATTAATGTGTACAAATACTAGTGAATGAAAAAAATCTTCACAGAGTAACAACATCTTCCCAGGACTAAACAGGAACAGGATCACTAGGAATCAGCAAAATAAAAACAAGGGGGGAAAAAAGACTTAATTATGTTCTATAGAAAGAAAAGTTAAAACAGTATAAATTGGTGTTGCATTGCAGAGAATAATATGGTGACAGCAAGCTAGAAAGGGAGAGAAACTGAAAGACAGTAATGCTTTTACACTGCTGCTCTGTATTCCTGGTATACCCTTCCTTAACGTAAGTGTTAACATTAAATATAATGCAATGTGGTGCCAAATGCTTCAAAGCTGATACGGACTGTGAGTAGGCTCTGTATGTAAATGTATCATTGCGAGGGTATGTGAGAACAAACCACTCTGCCTACATAAAGAGGTGTAAATAGATGCATGTACTCCACATAGGACTTGTAGCATGATTCTAATCTATAATCATTAAATGTTCTCAGACCTGGTTTTAAATGGATTTGTCCACCCTTTCTGAATTTTTAGTAAAGATATTGAAAATGCCTCTATAGACTATCTGAGACAATTCTGCAGAATGCTAACATATGCTTTGAAGCTTTCCTGTATGAAATGGTTGGGGCAGTAGAGCACAGTTTGAATAAACCTTCAGATTTACTGATGACACATAATGGTAGGAAGGGATGGATTGCACTATAGGTTAAACAAGTGTATTTCAGTTGGAAAAAAACCAGCAATTAGAAGACACTTTCCTTCACATTATTGAAAATGTGTGTCTGCCTGCCTTTTAATTACAGTGTGTGGAGATACTCTGCTGAATCACCCAACTTGGTATGTTCTAGAGAGCTTATTGTTATCATCTCTCTCCATGGACTCCATCTCTCACCTGATAAGAGAGAACAAAAACAAGAGCTATGATCTGGGGCTGATTCATTAAAAACTTCACAGACAGTGCGTTATAGATTTTCGAATCATTAGCCTAAGCAAATATTAGATTGTGCACTAAAACAAATAACAAAATAGAGCTGCCATCAGATTGTCTCAGCTTTAAGTCAAGCCTTTGGAAATCATAGTCAACCAAAACTCTGTCCCCATTGTGGAAGAGCTGTAATTCTATCCCCTCATGTAAGAGGCTAAAATAAAATTTCATTTGCTATGAATTTGGCCTTAATACATGCAAAATTGAGTAGTTCTGGAATGTCACCTTCTGTGGACAAAGTCACAGACAAACTTTTCTGTTCACGAAAGATAGCAAGTATGATGTTAAACTAGATTAACAGCAGATTTGGAGAGTGTAACGTGACAGTATTGTGTCTATGCTGGAAGATGAATGGTACTTTACATGTGGAAAAATGATTCTAGTATTTTTACTGAAAAAGTAAATGAGTAGCAGTGGTGGTGGTTGAGTTTATCTTTAGAGTTCTGACGGTTTAAATCAGTTCACTGTATGTCTTTTAAATCTCATCTTTGAGACTCACCTTTGCTCATGATCACCTCTAAAATGTCAAAGGCAAATGAGTTAGTTGTTACTAATGTGTCTGGAACTGTACATCCCAGAGAAAGAAATATAGTCTCTCTAATCTGCTTTATTTCTTAATACTGCAAAGCTTTCAAACACATTGACAAATTCAAGTGAACTCTAAGAAGGTTCAAAGGCATGTGCCAAAATTAAGGTGAACTGGGACTAAATTTGCAGATGACTAGAAGTGAACAGCAGAAGTAGCAACATGCTTCTTAAAACAATGAGTATCTCCTTTTCATAAGCCAGTGTGTATTTTCCTGTGTGAAAATGCTAGTGATACGGGATTGGTTGTCTTGAAGAGCTGGGAAATCACCCACATCCTGATACTTTTCCTTTCAGGTGAGGATTCTTAAATTCATATAGAGATTATTGTTTGAAAGATTTCTTTTTGAAATTATATCATTTGCCTAGAGAATTGGAGAGTTTCTTGTGCTGCTTGGAAGCTTCTTCAATGACTTTTCACTGTTCTACTTCTTTAAAAATATACAGTTGGCTTATTTATTTTTGTACAGTGGAAGTGGTCTCTACAATGTATAGGAGGTGTATACTTGTACTACTTTTTTACTATTACTTTGGTTTGGAAGTGATCCAGTACTTCATTCAGGTAAATTTTTGAGGGCTGAAAGAGCATGACTGTGCCTGTTGACTCTGTCGAATTTCCTAGCAACCATTGCTCCTTGTTTTTTCCCTTGTATTTTTTTAATATACCCTGTTACCCCAGTTTCCAGTAATCTGAAAAACATTCCTTTCTTGGGATCTAATGGCATCTCAAAATGTTAATTCTGCACAATGGCAGAGGTGCTTCTCTTCTGGCTTGTATCACTGAGATGCAAATCACAGGACAATTATGGACAGGAAGTGAGGAGGAACTAGTCAGCTACATCACACAGGCACACCAGCTCAAAGCACACTAGTTTGTTATGTTGCCCCTTCACATGATATAATCCTGATTTTGATGTTATGTTATACTGACCTTTATGTTTACTGACTACAGAGAACAGTTATGTAACTAGGATCAGCTAAACCAAACAGAACAAAAATATGAAAAGGTGGAATCCAGACAATTGAAAGTACTTTTACAGAAATATAAACTGCTGCTTACAAATTTTGCTGACCAACCAGTTTCATTATAGTGTTAAAAATGTTTTCCTTTAAAAAAGGACCTCCACATATGATAGTTCCTTTTAGTCTTCTGTCCTAACATGGCAACTTACTTGTTGTGTCAGAAAGAGGTGCTAAACGGTCCACCTGGAGGTGAGAACAGATGGGCAGTGGTATGCATTAGTGGTTTGTTTCCTTTTTTAAAGTTACTCTAAATACCAGCAGGTGTAATATGCTTTTAAGTAGAGCAGGCCCTGATTAGCTGAAAATAGCTAATGCTATTTAAAAAGATGGCCATCCTAAGAGCAGGTAGTTCTGGAAGGACTCCCAGAGTGGGGTGGGAAGGAGGGCTAGGCATAGCTGAGTAGCCAAAAAGAGGGCTCTGAAACCAGCTAAGATTAGTTTGGGTTGGATCCTGCATTTTCTAGGGTTTGAGTATGTCCCTGAAAAGTTTAATGAGTGCAAGAGGAATAGGACTGAGAATGGTAAAAAGGTATGGAGGTGGTTATGAGATCTAGGTGAGCACAGAAGAGCACTCCTTTTAACAGAAGTTGGAGAATGAGAGCAGAGGAGGTAGCCCAACTCACCTGAGAGCAGCCCATCCTGTCATGGACAGCCTGTGTAGTCCTTCTCTCTATCCAGGCTTATTTTTGTCTTCCAAAGGCTCAATATCTCTAACTCTGTTACTATGAGCTCTCTAAGACTTACCCTTTCTTCCTATTCTTTTACCTTATTTTCAAGTACTTGCTATTGTTTTCCCCTGCTGTGTTGTGTTTGTAGGTTAAAAGCCTTAAGAAAGGAGTGACTTGAGCCTTAGTGAGCTGAATGACCTCTATCAGTTAGGCCATAATGGGAGAGCGAGTGCTGCTGAGGGACCTCAGGGCTGTCTCTGCAGCCAGTGGAGGTAGCTGTACACATATTGCACAGGCTGCTCCAGGACATGACCCTGGAAAGCTGCTACCCAGCTAACTGTAAAGCTGAGCTTAGCTAGCCCTACTAGCAATCAGACTTTGGCTTCCCAGGTTTGCTGTAAGGAAAGATCAGGCTGCAGAGATGTAGGCACTTGGAACAACTCTGTGCTGTAGCTTGAACTCAGAGCAGAGGCTGCCCATTGAGTGAGAAGGTGGGCAGAGGTCTGATTTCAATGGGTCCAAAATTTCACCTAGAAGGATTTTTAATACCAGATGCAATTAAGTAGAATTCACTTTTATTATAGCAGAACATACAGGTTTTGAAGCATACTTTCTGCTAGAGAGCATTACACTGTGACAGATGAACTTCTCTGGGAAGTTCCATGAGCAGTCAAGACTGTGAAGAACTCTTAGGCTTTTGTCATTGGAGTTATCATAAAGGTCAGGCCATGGGAAGAAGGGAAATCTGGAATGAACAAACGGTGCGTGTTCTGCCCAGAGAAGGGTGGGAATACATTTGTTTACATGTTCTGTCCCTAGCTTCCTTTTGAAGAGTAAGCAGCTTGCCTCAGAGACTGTCTCTTGGACTTGTTCTCTCTGGCAAGTGAGCAGACTTTTAAAAGCCATTTGTTGGGGTTTTTTTTTTGCATTTAGAGAATTCGAATGTGTCACTGGACTATGCACAACAACTAGGAAAGCAAGGAGCCCTGAAATAGGCTTGAAAAACAGACAGAAATGGTATTAAATGGAATAGTTTTGTTTTTATTATAGAAGAAAAATTCTGCCATTCAGCAGCAATGCAAGTAGTGTGTGTCGCAAATGTTGCCTGCACCCTCTACTCCAAAGACTCCCAGCAATGCTCTTTTCTGCAAGTCCTCATTTCTAGTGCAGTTTATGTTATTTAAATATGCTAGCAATTTTAGAACAGATGGAAATAACACTCTAATGTTGTACCTACATTAGCTTGGCTGTATATCACTTCTACGTGGTATTTTGATCCATTTTCATTGTTCTGTATTTGCTATTCTATCGACTGCCTTGACTTGCAGATATGCTTCACTACGCATTGATTGTATCTAATGTTTTCCCTGTTCTTTTCCAATGTTGCTGTTTTTCCACTTCATACTCTTCTCTATTTACTTGATTCTTGTCTTCAGACCTTACGTCCTTCCTGATATCATCAGATTGCATTTCTGCTGAAGGATAGGAGCTGCCAGGGCTTTATAGATTATCTCACTACTTACAAAAAAAAAAAAAAAACAAACAGTGGGATTTCCTTGTAGTTCTAGTTCAGTTCTCATGCCTGTACATCAGTCCTGGATCAACAAAGTCACCCATGAAGAGCTAGTAATTTAAGGGTTTTTTAACTTTAAAATCAAACCTTCCTGTCTAGTTCCTCCAGGGTTTCCATCATCTCTAGCTCTATTGCTTGTTATGACTCCTTCTGTAGACATTTATAACAGTTAAAACACACTTTTTTTTTCCTGAAACAAAAACTTGTTTACATGCCAAGGAAAATTACCTTTAAGACTATGTGTAACAATGCCATCTGGTGACTCCTGCCATAACAAGCTTTTCCTCTGCCTTTGTGTCCCACTGCTTCCCCCCTCCCTTTACTATCCATGTCATCACTCATCTACCTAACTCTTCTTTTCCTTGCATTTTCTTCTCCTCAATCCCAGCATTTGTTGGAGCTGTAATATCCCCTTTATTGTAATGTCTCTTTTTTACTCACCATGTCTTTCTCCATTGATGCCCTTCCACCACCACAATATAGATTCAATGCTGGATTCTTTCTCTCATTTTAGTCTGGAGTGCTCTCTCTGTTTGGAAATTCCCCAAAGTTTTGTACTCAGTGTTCATCTCTAACGTACATGTGCTGTGTATCACCTTTTAACCCTGTCTGCCTACAGGACAAACCTATATGTTGCCTTTTCTTTCTGTTTATAACAGAAACCACTTTGTACTGCTTTTCCTTTCCCATCACTCCTGTCCTCTGGAGTCCAATACAGAGGATGCCTCATTACCAGGAAATAACAGTAACAAGGAAACATTATTGCTGCAATACTGCAGCCATTGATCGATCAACTTTTCAAAACTTATGCTTAACCAGAAAGAGATGGAAGGAGCTGTAACTTTACATATATATATGTATATAAGATGTGTACAGTGGAAGATTTACATTTCTTGCTTCACTTATTTAAAAAAAAAAAAAAGTTGCTCCATTGTGTCTTATGAGGACCTATTATGGAAGAGATTTCTGGAAATAGATGACTGGAAAAAAAAAAGACAAGTTCAGACTACACAAGTGCAGCAAAGCTGTATTCACAAGAAGTAGCCAGAGGAATAAGTTAGGGAATTGCAGGCATTTATTATCACTTTTCAAAAATATGATACAGCTGAGAATTCATACCCGTTGCACTGAGGATGTATTGCTGACAGAAGTCAAGCATGATGATCTGTATGGTCATCTCTAGCCATGAACTTGTCCTCAACCTAAGGAATCATAATGTGGTCATGGCATGTGTAGACAGGAAGCTGCAACTGGAGGGAAATTCAAATGCAGAAATGGATTTCACAAGCAGAAGTGTAAAAGAAATCAAAATGTGAAGCTATGAGTGAAGTCTCTAGTTTAAAAAGTTTGGATGTGAGAGAACTCATGTCTTGGGATTTCTCTGTACTCTGTGGTGTGCTTCCCACCTCAGTAACTGCCTTTCCCCAGTGATGTCCTGAGTGAATCTGCCTGTTGCTGTCTTCTGAGGACTGTGCCAGATAGTACTTCTGCCTCAGCACCTTTGTTCCTCTTTCCTATTCCAATCTTTCTTATTTATGCGATTCAACTCTGTAGTGATGCCTTTGAAACAGGTTTCTCCGTGTCCTCGACATCTGCTGGTTTTCTTTTCATTCAAGCTCTTTATTCAACATACTGTCACTTCTGTCACTATAACAAGGTGAAATGCATGGGCCCAAAACCTCATTTCTTCCAGCTTTCCATCCAAAGCTTTCTGGATGAGATTCTTAGCTGGTGAAAATCATTGTAGTTTGAAAACTGTAATTGCACAGTTGTAATAGATGTTAGCACTGAAGATCTATTGATTCCCTTACATTGTCCTCTGTTTCCCACCTGTTTGCCTCCATGCCTGAAAACACTGCCATTCTTTTTGTTGCTTAGCACAGAACTTCCCTTTCCCTTGTTGGAAAAGAAATGCAATGGAAACAATATATGGCAATGTTAAAGAGGGGAAAATGTAGAATTGGTTGAATTGATTAAAGAAAGAAAGAAAAAAGTAAACGTGCAAATTAACTCAAAGGACATTTATAAAAAAGAGGACCCAGTCAACTATTGATGAAAGAAGCATGGACATGTCAGATGAATGAGCAGCAGCAAATGTTGGAAGGTGTTGTAAACTTCTATTCTAAAAACTTCCCTCTCTTCAAAGTTTCCTCAGAACTATGATTTATTTCTTACAGAGGTCAGCACATTTGTGACACTGGGGATAATATCGATCCCCATGTTCCTGTGGAGAACCCATAGCTTTAGCTCCAGTTCCATATAGCACTTTTTAGCATGTATAGTCCATTACAAAATACCTACATAACTTTTACAAAAGCTCGCAACTTCCTATAAACAAGTCTGTTCTCTTTTCACCTAGAGTAGCTGAATGCCTTACATGGAAGCAGATTGCTAATAAGACTAAATATTTTTATAATGTGCAGAGTAGACCAGCTTTTTTTCATTTTGCATGAAGATTCATTTTTACATTTTAGATGGTATCTTATGATCATTCATAAGATGCAACTCTGGCCATGTAAGTATTTTTTTCCCCAAAACTGTTCCAAATCAGCACAATAGTGGTGAAATAAAGCTCCTTTGGAAGGATGACCCTCCACCCTCTTTGCAGAATGATAACAATTCGGTGTGCTTGGCTGTGTTTTGCAATTCGACTCAACTGGTCTGCATTGTAAGTGCTTAAAAGTATAAAAGACAAGAGGATATTACAAGTACCTAATGTTATACATTACATTTGTATGCATACCAGAGTATAAATATGTGGGACATGTGCCTGGGCTATTAATCAAATTCTTTATTAAGCTTTTGAAACAGTATGAATCTATGAATAATGCATTATTTCATAGCATACTGTTCACCTTATTTAAAAATATGGAGCTATCACCTGTATGTAGAATTTTATCCCCTACATGTAGAATTTTGGGGACGGTTTTCACAGGAGATATATTGGAGGATCTGAAACAATTCTAATAAGCAGTGAGCCATTGAATCTGCCACTTCATAAATAGAGATGGTAGTAAAGCATCCACACAGCTGCAGGATCTATCTGCAGAAATAATTTTAGATCAAGTGTTTTGTATTTGCTTACAAAGCACCCTCTGCTGTTTGAGCTGCTACATGCTTTGTAGATAAAGCTGCTTTTTGGAAAGATCAAAAACCTTTTTGTGGGGCCCTATAAGAACCACAATAATATCCAGAGACAATCTTATCAATCTTGCACCTATAATATGTGTTGTGAGACTTGAATTTAGAAGTGTCGTGGGGTTAGGACACATTGTCACATCAGTAGCTTGTTTTCTTATCCAGGTAAGAACAAAGTTGAAACACAGCTAACAGTAAGGGTAACAAATTTAGTAGATGTCACAAAAGCTTCCATGTTTAATTGCTAGACTGGCAGAAGAGCAATGGAATCTTCCCCATTTCAAATGCATTTCCTCTCATGAAACTTGTATTTCATGTAAGAAGACAATATTGAGAGGGCAGCAACTGCTTAAAATAGCCATTATTTCATTATTAAGGCTTGAGGGTTTGTGATTTGGATGGATCTTGTATTGAATTGGAAGTCTAAAGGCGGACTAAAAAAGAAGTTTTACTGTACCTTGTAAAGAGATGTAAATGATGCTGTGTATGGCTTTTTTCAAAGCCCTTATGAAGTATTGTGCAGTACAACTTACTTCATTTGTGTATCTATTCCTGTGACTGCCAGGAGAAGTCAGTGGGACCCTGCATTAGAGCACAGATTCCAAATGAGAAGAATAAACAATATATTTTACAAAGAAGAGATCGTGGTTTGATTAGTCCCTTTACACTGGCTGAGAATGCAGCACGAAGTCAAACTGAAAATTCAAAGGGTAAGTTTGAAGGGGGAGATCTGCGGGTAACATGTAGGGAAGGAAGCATATGTACCACTGAAGTTGGTGACTATCCAGTATATATTGAATGTCACTGCAATGAAAGGAACAAAACATTTACTTGCTTTAAAAAAATAACTTACTCTCCATGTTGACTTCAAGGGCACTTGTAATACAAGTTGATATTCCTTGGTGTGATTGAGCATGTCTAATTAGTAGAGCTGCTTGGGAATTTTGCTAAGAAAAATCACTTCAAAAGAAAAAGCAATTTCTGCAGAAATTGTATTTTTCTGTGAGAGAAATGAAAGAATCAAAACAAAATACATTGTTGAAGGCTATTCAAAATTGAAACACTTCAGTTCCTTGAACTGAACATAAATATAATTTCAGTTTATCTCAGATACTCAGAGACACTATAGCAAATACTTTGCTAAGGTTTAATTGTTCAAATTTGATTTGTGACTTTTGGTTGCCAGCCTTCTACTGAACCAGATAGTCTTAATGCTGAACACTTGTATCAGAAGGAGGACCTTATTATGATACTTTATGTTGGACACCTGAAACCACAAATGATTCTTGAGAGTTTAGACAAACACATATTAAATATTGGGTTATCAGTAATACTCAGTACTGATCTAGCTCTGCTCCCATTGGCGTCACTGGGAACAAGTCTATTTGACTTCAATCAGAACAAAGTCAGGCTGATGCTGAGTTGTTTTGAGATCTCCACCCTATATCTTCCGTGTTGCATTAATTAATTGTTGCTCAAGTTGCAGCTTAATTTAATAACGTCTCCAAAACATGATGAGCTTTGCTGTATTTCCTTCTTTACCATCCCCCTGTCAGTTTACCAGCAATGTGGAAGTATAATGATGTCTCAGTAACACAACATTCCATATTTTTACCCTAGAATTCACTTGTGCAACACAGTGTCAGCTGTATGTATGAGAAACATTGAAATAATCTCTTGTATATCTCATTTACTAGCTACAGGATTTAGGTGTTAACAATACTGTGTTCCTAATTCAGGCAACATGCTATATATAGAATAAATTTGCAAGGGGGAGCAAGGTAAAGAAAAATTCCAAAAGGGCAAAATTTACAGATACCCTCTTACCAATGCACATCTGTTTGCTTAAAAAACCAAAACCACACACACACAGTTGCCAGGGATGCCTGCATCAGTTTTGTGTGGTGGGAGAACTTTTTTTTACTTAGCATTGTTTACAGTAGATGTCTCTCTCTTTCAAGCAGTAAAATGGACAGCTCATCCTCCTTTGCACACCAATCCAGAGAATTCAAGTTTTCAAAAACTGATGTTGTTTATGGTACAGGCGCTGAAACTTGCTCATCTGCATTATTGTTAACTCAGGCCCTTGCACAGTTTTGGCCCAGGCCAGCTTGCTCTCAGCCAAAGAGCTCCTAGGCATGTTCAGGAACCAGCATGGATCAAAAATTGCCAAAGGGAAGTATGGACGTCATCAGCCAGTTCTGAAGGCTAGGAGTGCTTAGAGTGGCTGGGGAATGAACATGATGGCTGGACTTGGGGACAGAGCATGGCCTGCAACTGCTCAGTTACCCATTGCAGATGTAGACTAAGATATGCAAATTACTGTAAGGATAGAAAGTATAATGTAGTCTGCATGCAAGGCAGTGTTACATAGCCTTGTGAAAGGCTCTGAGTTGTAATAATCTTTTGTGATGAAAAAGGAACATGTCATCATTGCAACAAAATAGAATGACATAGGTGACAATCTCAGCGTTGGGTAGGTGGAAAGAAAGGGACCCTGGAGGGAACCCTAGTCTCACCTCCTGCTCATACCATGCCCAGTACAGCAGGGTGCTCAGGGCCTTGTATTATCAAAGTGTGAGTATCTCTAAGGATGGAGTTCCCACAGCCTCTCTAGGCCACCTGCTCCAATATTTGACCACTCTTACCCTAATTTTCCCTTCAATAAGCTTGGAGTTTCCTGTGTTCCAGCTGGTTACTTCTGCCTCTTCTCCCTCCAGTCTGCACCCCTGGCTGTCTTTTCTACATGCTCCTAATACATAGTTGCAGACAGCAAAAGGCTCTCTTTTGCAGAAGGCAAAAGGATCTCTTCTTAAGGCCGAGCAAACCCAGTTCCCTCAGCTGTGCCTTGTATGCTTGGTGCTCTTCCACTGGACTTGCTACAGTATGGCAAAACTTTTCTTTTGCTGAGGAGCTGCAAACAGGACAGAATATCCAAATGTGGTCTCACAGGTGCTAAACATAGAGGCAGGATCACTGCCCTGCAGCTGCTGGCTACACTTTTGTCTACACTGATGCAGCCCAGGATGTAGATGGCTGCCTTTGCTGTAAGGGCACCCTGCTGACTCCTGCTCAGCTTGCTTATGACCAGGACTCCCACATCTTTTTCTGCAAAGCTGCTTTCTAGCTTTCCATGACTTTCCCAGGGATAGAAGTGAGGTTGACATAAAACAACAAAAAGGTCTGGGACATACGAATCACAGCTTATACTGATGACTCTGAAATCCACATTGCCTGGTGTCTAGACAGTGCTACTAGGTTCCCTCAATGATCTTGGTATTAGTGATCACATTCTGTTTCATTGGAATACCCAGTACACAGATATACTATGCCTGTGAGACTCCAAATTACAATACACAAAATCTCTCTTATATATGAACAACCATCTTACCATTCTTTCCCTTCACTCAAGCAGTCCTTGAATGAATGAGGTGAATCATCCTTGTGCTACAACATATGGAGCAATTCTCAGAGTAAGTGTTCATTGATGTGGTTCATCATTCATAAAGCTTCCCAGTAGAGAAGATGCTTGGTCAGTGAAATCAAAATTGATGATCTGTGTTCTGCAGCAGAGTTTAGATTGATCTCAGCCTCAGCATAATCAAATTACCATTGCACTAGGTTTTAAATGGGTAGAATAGAGCCTAGTATAATAAGGCTTTTCTTGTGCACTTCAGGCTATTGACCATGCTAGAGCAAAGAGGAGAGAAGGTTGGTGTAAAATGGTAGTAAATCAGAACAGCAGTATTTTCTGTGAGTTTTGTTCTCATATAAGTGATAGCACAGGATTCTTTACAACTATGGCTGGACTTCTTACATTTTATTTATTAAGGTGGAAACAGAAGGAATTGACAGAGAAACAGATCTTCCAGTTTATCACAAAGTGAAATAATTAAATTCTTACAAAAATGTTTTCAGTAAAATATGGTGATTATGTGTGTGGGGAAAGGCTAGTCTTGAAATTTCATGAATATATGTGTACTGTGGCCTACACATTTTTCTCCCTTTCTCAGAAAAAAAGAAACCCAAACATCTTGAAATGCTTTGTTTACTTCCTATCTCCCTGGGAATAGCTGATTTCTCTGGGATATCCAACTAAAAATAATGCTGAGATTTTTTGTTTCAGGGATAATAGTATGTATGCTTCCTGGATTTTACATTACTGTCTTATGAAAGAATGAATTAAATTCCTTAGGACTATGGATGTTTGGACTATGGGAAAGCTTGGTGTTCCTAGCTAGAAAATAATGAACTAATCACAACCCACAGCCCTAACCACAAGCCACAGAAAGGAGCTTCTCTGCTGTGAGGCAAAATTTTGAGCACTTTGTTTAGATCATAGTTGGACTAAGTCCCATTTTCTTCACTAAAACATACCAGCTTAAGGACATCAGGATTTCAGGATTTATATACTTGATTCAAAGGAGATATTGACAACAAAATGGACAATGAAATCCTTAAAAGATTCTCCCTAGGCCCTATGACCCTCAACCAGCAAAAAGAATGTTGTATTCAAATCAGTATACCCAAAACATACAGCAAAATTTTTATCTGATTCTATAAGCAATCTCATTTGTTTCCCAAGATAAAGGGATGGCTGATGCATAGGTTGGATGTGAAGGAAATCTTTTGGTTCTTGAACATTCAGGAAAATAACCTCAGCCTGTATCAGCAGGTGATGGGGTGGCAACACAGTCACCAAACGAGAGCAGATACACCTAAAATTGCTGACTGTTGCTGCCCTGAAAAAAAAGAGGCTTTAGATCTGCAATGAGTCTTGAAAGGATCTTTTAAAGAGGGAAGATGCTGGAGGGACCAAAATGTCTTTTTCCAGTTCTAAGACACCTTAAGAGAATAAAAGATTGAGGGTGGTACCAGCTGGCTCAGCTGCCTGGAGATCGAGGGGGAGCTTGGTGCTCCTCTCCAAAAGGCAATGTCCTGCCCAGCTGTCATGCTCTTGCTATTAATCAATGATGTAAAAAGAAGGCCATTCTGGTATTTCTACTTCCATTTCCATTATTGAATATCTAACAGCTGAGAGAGGGAGAGGGAGAGATTCTGGTCTTAAGCATACCATGGTATAAAAAGCTGCCAAAAGACATCATGGTTACACTGAGTTTGATTAACAATCCAAAATATTTGCAGTTCAGCATTGCCAATTAAAAATACTTGCCAATTATCAACGGCTTGTAGTGGGGAAATTGTTCATTAGCTTACAAATCAAATTGTGTGTTATAACGAAGTAAGTTGTATCAATAGCTTAGAAGCAAGTGATTATATTTCCTGTCTTTGGGATGGTTTGCCTGAAATAGTACTAGTGACAATAAGAAATAGGATGATCTGCAAATAATGGACATGCAGTAAGTAGAAATCATGATGTGCTCTCCTACTGTGTTACTCTTGCCAAAATCTCCAGGGTGAGTACTTCCTAATAAACAATAAAATGATACATTTATAGACAAGGTGGAATTATTTAATTTCATTAGTTTAGACTCAGGGTGGTTTGTTACAGTGGTAAAACCTGCAACAAGACACTGCCATATTCCTGTTACTCTATGTTGGAACAAACCCCAAGAGTGAATTTTTGTTCACTGTTCTGTTTTTTAAAATGAATTTTTAAATCTATAGATTCCTATTGAAATTGAAACACGAAGGAATACAGGAAAAGTATCAAACAGAACAACAAGCCATTATCACCACAAATAGATCATTTTAGTTGCCATGGGTAACCAGTGCCAGTAAGGTATTCAAGCACTGCAACCGCCAGCGCTGATACCCTGCTTTGAAAGTGCTGACTGTGCGTCACATTGCAAACTTCAATAATTATTATGTGTAGGAGGGTGGTGGCACCAACAGGATATATACTTGTAATGAGTCATTCTTTAAATAGCTTAATTTATCATCCTCAAATAAAGGGGGAGGGATTTATCCAGTATGAGGCAGTTTGAAAAGACTGAATTGTTAATAAAATGAAATAACAGCAAGGCAGGAAAAGCTGGACAAATACACATGCACACATATATAAAAGCTTAATGACAATAAGACTGAAGTCTTCTTGCTTGAAGTTGTGCTTCTGCAAAAATATAAACAAAAAAACTTATAGAAGCAGCATCATAATTCTGCAGCCACAGTCCATTTATACATACTAATGCACGAATGTAAATGGCTAACAGATAAGGTGCCCATAAATGTGACTCAAGGACATCCAGGCTTTCACAGACCACTGACACTGGATGTGCTTCTCACAGTAGTTTCAGTTAGGCAGTGATATTTTTTCTTACATAGAAAGAAATACAAGATCACAAAGACTAGGAAGGTCATAGCTTGAACAGAAAGCATCATGAAGAAATTTTAATCTTCTAGCAGGAAATATTGATAACTCAATGTGTAGTATTCTTTCTTCTGAGGCAAAATTGAGTAGTGCATACTCTTCTTCCAACACAAGCACACACAGTAGCATAAAGGTAGTGTAGTGTAAAGGTAGTGTAAAGATGTGTAGTATGGGACACGCTCAATCGTTCATAGAGTTGATTGCACAGTTCTTGTTAATTTGGTTTCGAAGCAGGCTTATAACAAGAATCATAGAGACTCAGGCTGAGAGGCTCCTTCCAAACCAAGGACCCCAAGATATCAAGCAAGGACAGAAAGCAGGTGACCAACAGTTCTCCATCCTCTGCTCAGGTGCAGGGGAGGAGAATCAGAGGCAAAGAGAAGGAACAGCAGAAATCTTGTTCCAGGTTCCCAGATGAAGTGGTAAAGGACCAAAGGCCTTGGGGGGGGTGGGGGGGTGCAGTGTGCTTCACATGCATGTCTGATTAGCTGCAGGTATGTATATCTAAAAAGAAAAAATAAAAAATCACCTAGTTCAATTTCTCACATTGAGGCAGGATGACGTAGGAGGACAAAGAAACACAAATCATTTGTAACAGATGTCTGGCTCCAGTGATGGAGAGTCTAGAGACTCACTTGGCTACTAAGGATTCTCTTTTAGTTACTAAGAATTGGAATTTTTTCGCACGGTTTACTTCCTTGTCTTCTCTTCTGAATAGCTCTCCTCCTTCCCTTAGAGTCATGCGAAACAAGAGATTGCTATCCACGTGTCAGTCCGTTTTATGGCTGAAGTCTTTTCTGCCATGTTGCACATCAGGGTTCTCTTGAGAGTCAGCTACCTCTCCCACCAGCCTTGCTTTATATATCATGTTTTCTCAGCTTTTGTGTGCTGCTGTTCTTTCAGAGATCTCTGTGATGCACTTCCATGCATCTATGAAAGTCCAGTGCTGGATGTGCTATTTCAGTGGCTTCGTTCCTGGCATCACTGGCTGCATTAAATAGAACAGCTCTCTCATATCTGACGTTCAACATTTCTCTCAATGCATTCAAGGAGGGGATTCACCCTTTTTTTACCATGACATTATGTTGTTTTAAGTTTAGTTTGTGAGCTGTTACACGTCTCAGACCCTTTTGCTACACTGCTAACAGTATGAAGTTGTAAGTACAAATTATTTGTACTTGTCTTAATTGAATTTCAAATTGCTATTTGTTGAGGTATTTTCAATTTTTTTGTCTTCTGAATATTTTTGTTCTTTCACCTGAAGTTTTTTTTTTTTTTTGGAAGGGGTGTCATACTTAAATTTTTATGTGGACACTTTATCTAAAAGAAAAACCCAGCTAGCAAACTAGCTGACAGCACTAACTACAATTGGCGTACGATAGATTACCCAATGACCCACCTACCACTCACACATGCACATACTATCCCAAGCTATTTTATGGTCAAGTATACTGCACCCGATAGAGATTAAGTGTAGAACATAATTCTTTAGCTTGCATATGGGGAAGATACATAAAGACAATATCAAAAGCCTTCTTAAATTGAGATACATACCATATGTGCCTTTGTATTGTGTTTGTGTGGCAAAGTGGGTACTACAGGGGTAGCTTCTGTGAGAGGCTGCTAGAAGCTTCCCCCACGTCTGATAGAGCCAATGCCAAAAGGCTCCAAGACAGACCCAACACTGGCCAAAGCTGAATCTACCAGCAAATGTAGTAGCACCTCTGGGATAACATCTTTATGAAGGAGAAAAAACCTTCTGTGCAACAGCAGCTAGAGAGTAGGGTGAGAATACGTGAGAAAAACAGCTCTGAAGTCACCAAGGTCAGTGAAGAAGGAGGGGGAGGAGGTGCTTCAGGCACCAGAGTAGAGATTCCCTTGCAGCTTGTGGTGATGACCATGTTGAGGCAGGCTGTCCTTCTGCAGCCCATGGAGGTTAATGGTGGAGCAGATATCCATGGAGAGCACCATATTGGAGCAGGTGGATGCCCAAAGGAGGCTGTGACCCCATTGGAAGCCCATGCTGGAGCAGGCTCCTGGAAGAACCTGTGGACTTGTAGAGAGGAGCCCACATTGAAGTACATTTTCTAGCAGGACTTGTGACCCCATGGAAGGGACCCATGCTGGAGCAGTTCATGAAGAACTATAGACTGTGGGAAGGACTCATGTTGGAGAAATTAATGGAGGACTGTCTCCTGTGGGAGGGACTCCATGCTGAAGCAGGGGAAGAGTTTGAGGAGTCCTCTCCCTGAGGAGGAAGGAGCAGCAGAAACGTGTGATAAACTGACCACAACCCCAATTTACTTCCCCGTGCACTGCTGCGGCGGGAGGAGGTAGAGAATTCGGGAGCAAAACTGAGCCTGGTAAGAAGGGAGGGAGAATATTTAACCTCATTTTTAGATTCTGTTCTTTTTTTTCTAAGTATGCAAATAAGGAGTAGGGTGCTGTAGCTTTGTCTGCATCACCCAGTGTTATCATTTTCCATGTAGGACAAGATAATTACTTCCTTCTTGTTTTTCTCTTATTTCTGGTACTGTTTTACTCTCACTCACCAATTGTATGCTTTCTTATTTTCTTCTTTCTGCTTTTTAACTTGCCATGTTATCCCCCTTTTACACTTGTCCTTCACTAGATTTGTTTCTACAGTTTAGATGATACATTGTAAAACAGATCATCAAAGAGTAATTAATGCAGCAAGTCTACTTCTATGACTACTCTCTTTGTTTATTTTGGGGCAGTATGCCATTATACAGCAATAGCCTGATCTCACATGATGCACTGATTTTTTTAAGAGAAACCCTACCTTCATGTCCTGACGTTGGGGCTTTTCTTAATTTTCATTAATTTTCTGTTCTTTCAGCACTTCATTTCACCAAGAATAATGATGTTATTTCTTTGTGATAATTTTTCATGAAACTGTTTTTCCTCACTTTCTATTTCTGAACAATCAATCATCTTATCACAAGCCTGTATTTAGGCTTTTGCAGCAAGGGAGAACTCTGCAGACTCATGAGTGCCCCGAGAGGTGAATCGTAAAGGTAACAGGATAGTTTTACAGTTAGGACTCAATTATTTACAATAGCCACATTCTCCAGGCATCTTTTTCCATGAACAAAATTTGTGAACTGAAATTATATATACACACATGTATACACACACATATACTTCCTTTCTCCGTGGGCACCACACAGAGTATAAAAGTACCACAAAAGATTTCCTGTTTAAACACAGCATTTACTTTAATGGGGCTATTGATTGACTGTCATCTGTTGTATTATTTACCTTTGATATTTACAGATGCTTTTGAGATGCAGCCTATATAGAGACGGACATTGAAGTTCAGTACATTTTCTTTTCAGTATAGTTTGAGAACCATGCACTATATGCACACATAAACAACAATAATGTAGCCTATTCCTAGCTCAAGACATATATTAAATGGGAATGCAACCTAACATGCACTGGGGCAATTGCTAGTCCTGCTTGCCCTGCTGGCCAGCACCTCCATTTTTTCCTGTGTAAGGAGAAGAGTATTAAAACATTCATCTAAATTTTTCAGGGTGTTACTGTTAAGATCTTACAACTTCGAAACAGAATTTACCTCTTTTTTTTCTTTTAGGAGTTTGAAGGATGGTTACTCTTATTCTATATTGCTTTTCTGATAGACCAGTGTTGACACAGCTTCCTATTACTTCCAGCTACTACTCTTAATATGCTTTCCAGAACTGCTTAAAAAAGAAAAGCTTTTTGATTAGGTGATCCATGGTGGATTTTTGCCTCGATAACTCTCCTCATTTAACCATTTGTCTTTACCGAGAGATTTTCAGTAAATCTGTTTCTTGTGTCTTTTTGAACTTCATAATTACTATATATAATCTTAATTAGATGACATAGTGTTTCTTCCCATGTCTTCTGTCTATATTTATTAATCAAGCCATGCCTTCCTGTAACGGTTCTGACATTCTTTATCACTGTCTTGGTGTCATGTATGTCATAGCTTTATAGATGCTCTAGAGCTTGTAGTTCTTTCTGTTAGAATTCATACTCCTGACATTTGTGCATAAACATATTTGTTTTCCCCATTATTCTTCCTCTTGTCTCAATTATGACTACTGTAGTTTCCTACTTCCTCCCTTTCCCACTCCATGTCTGTGTGTAGGAATCTATCTTTTCATTCTCCATGGATATTTATTCCCAGTCCTCTCCAAATTGAATTTAAGTTTTTCCTCCGTTTGGTTCAAATTGCTGTCTAAATATCCTATCATCCATCTGTGCCAGGTGGACTCATGTCTCCCCTTCCTTCTTCTGAACCTTTGAAGTTACAGTTTAAGTTGCAGTGTCCTAAGATATAAGCTTACTGTCGAGAGAACTCAGCAGTCTAAATCCTAGCAGGCAGAGGTTCCTGCTGGGAAATCCCGAGCTTACTGTTACTGATTGTATAGGAGTTTTGAACTGACTTATGGAGATATCAAGGCTTCTTGACTTTGAGACCTTCAAACATGAACGCTTCTGTCTAATGGTTTTGCAAAAGGTACATTCCCTTTGAAGACTTTCAAAGCATCCACCTCTACTAGTAAGCAGAAAGCTTAGATTTGTTCTGAGTTAACTAACATTTAAGCTCAGACTAGGTGATTATTTGAAAGGTGTGAGTCCCATCTCATCTTTCATAAGGCTGATATGTACTTCAAAGCTCTTAAGAAGCAAAAGTCTAGCTGTTTCGGGTTAAGTGCACAGTAAATGTTGTTCTATGTTGAACTTGTATCCGTTTTCCTATTTTTTTTATACTCACATCTTACTCTTTTTATGCCCTATCAATTCAAATCACTCTCAGTGTCTGCTTGTCTTTATAATTAAGGAAGACTGTTTGGAAACTTGTTGTTGAGTGTGTGCAGGAAAGTAGACTTTAAAGGCCAAGGAAGAAAAGGAATTTAATATAGAATGGCAGTTACCATTTAACACATAACTGAACAAATGCACAAAATCAAGGAAGAAGGAAATATATATTAGCTTCACAGCTGACAACTGCAACAAAAATAATTGTTTCAATGCATTTAACAAATGAAAAAATTTCAAGGCTCTGTAATGGTAAATTGTGGCAGCTAGCTATTGAGGTAAAATGGTAAATAGCTTCATAGACTCTTGGGAAATAATTTGTTTTAATTGCATGCGGTCATATTCAAATCAATATCTGAAAAATCCATTGGGATGCAGAGAACTGGAATAAATCAGTATTTCAGAGCAACAGAGATAATAGATTACTGTTAAAGGCTGACAGGAGATACCACTTTCATATTTATACACCTTTTTGTTCTTCTATTATGAAATTTCCTCATATTAAATCCATTTGGTTTACTATAAGGAGGAAAAGGCACTTAACATTTAAAACAGATACAAGGAAAGCCTACTATTACTAATGCTTGTGCTTTGTCCAAGTAATCATTAGTATTGCTGGAGGTAATGGCCCATCAGAATTTCATTATATCCCACTCTTTATTCCTCAGTCATTGAAATTCCCTACAAAACAGTATTGGCCAGGCAATTATGGGCCTAGGGTAGGATATCACTCATTTACTCACACAGTCAACCTGGAGAAGAGCAGTCAGGACACTGGAAAAATCTTCTTCCACATTGACAGATGTACCACCTAGATAGAGCTTTGGTAAACATACCTGAAGTCATTTTTTTGAAGAAGAAATGTGTGTGCACCTCTCTAGCAGCACCAGGAGGAAGATTTTAATAGCATGTTTACACCTAAACTCAAGCATGTAGCAGCCAGAAAGCTCCAATTAAGCAACGCTAACTTTGTACTGGTGTCTGTATGTGTGCTACGTTTGATGTATTTTATAAATAAGATATCTGAGGGAGAGACGGCTAAACTTCCCTTTCATGGCTAATCAACTTGTAGAGCATTTCCATAAAATATGCTATTCAAGTTTCTTATTAAGGATTTTATTTAGGTAGAAGTATAATATTTTGCCTGGGCCACTTGACTTATCCAATAAAAAGTTTTACAAAACTGGAAGTAAGATTTGTGAAATATTTTCTTGAGATTTACTTTTTAGTGTTTTACCCATTTCATATTGGCATGATTGCGAATCAAATGTGGCATGGAAGATGCATTTGGCAATCACAATTGTGTGCCCTGATTTCATAGACAAGTTGTTTGTGCTATCTACATTTTAGATACCTATCTCCCAGATAGAGACAAGGAAGTGTGTCCTGTCATGTAGGACTATGTCTAGGCTTAATTAAATGTTTATAAAGTAATCTATAATTAACATGTATTTTTAAAGTCCAGTAGAAGATGGGGAAATGAAACTCAGTCCATCTGGTTTTCAACAAGGAGGAACAATGTTCTGACTCAATGAAATGCCTCAATATATATTATGAGAAACAGGATCTGTTTATAGATGGAAAAATATTGTCAATGTTCTAGCTAATTTCAGTCACATCAAAATTAATTTAATTCACACAAATTTGATTTAGTTATTCTAATGTATACAACACCTGCCTGGTTAGGAAGCAAAATAGTGGGGGAGATCAAGGACAAGTAAAGTGCTTTTATCCTATTGTGCCAAGTTTCACCAACCACAAGGCTGCTTTTGCCCTGGCAGAGCAATGTAGAGGGAGCTTGTTGTAGTAGTAGGACCCTAGTGAATAAAAATCACTTAAGAACTACTTAGATGAAAATGCTTTGCCTAGCAAGAGAGAGATTGGAGAATTAGGTTGCTTGCTCCAGCTGCCTTCAGACTGGCTTGCTAGACTTTTCTGATATCACATCTGTGAAGAACTTCCCATTATGTGAACATGTTGCCCAGAACCCCTTGCCTACTTTGAATATTAGGGCATCAGGCTAACGAAGACTTATGCTAATGGCTGGCAAAGAGAGGAAAAAGACTGTGAATGCTAAAACATGTTCTAGTACTCTTAAATTATGGGGAAAGAAAATTGAAGTGAGGAGGCTGATTTATCTATTTACCTTTAATAAATTTAATATTACTGTGTCTGCCATTACAGCAGCTGGGCATATAATTTAGCAAAGCCATGTCCCAGCTTTCTGGCTGTTCTTTATCAGAGGTGAGCTAGTTTCTCAAGTTTCTATCAACCCAATCAGCATACTGTCAATTGAAAAATGCACAAAAATTATATATATAAATTCTAGGCACACCATTTGCCATTCAGTTGGAACTGAAACAATGGCATGATAATAAAAAGACATTTCATTATAAACAGAGAAGCATTTGAAGTCTCCCTAGACTGTCAAGTGATGAGTGCAGTATCATGAATGCCAATGCTTTTCTGCTGCTGATTTCATTACTTTTCTTCACTTGGGTATTATCTGCCCAAATGAAGATCAGACCCTAAATCCACAGACTCCCAAAAGTGCCTTCAAAATATTTAATATTTTCTTATTGTCTTATTGAAGTAAAGAAACCTTTTACAGGACTGCTGTGAGGTGTTTAAGGGCAGCTTCATGTCAAAATACCTTTTAAAATGATACCCTTTTTTATTTCCTAATTTTTAATGAATAAATGCATTTTAAATTAACTTGGTGACACTCCTAGTTAGGAATTTTTCTTTCTGGGGTCTTCTTTTTGTTTACTTGTTTGTTTGTTTGTTTTTATTCTAAGTAGCAGTAACAAATCGAAAGGAGAAGTGTGGGTCCCAGTGATAGCTGAACATCCTATTAGTCCCATGAGACTAATTATGAAATCTTTATCCTAGTTGCCTGTTATTGAAAATATGCTATTTTGCATATCAATACCTTTGTGTTTTCAGAGATATTTTTCTAAGGCTTAATTTTTTTCCCAATTATAACATGGCTCTATTTTCTCTTTTTGACTTTTAGTTACTTTTAACATTTTGATAAAATAAACATAAGTGTCAGATTCCACTTTCTTCAGTGTGAGTCCCTCAGCTGGAAAGGTGTTATTCAGCATATACTGGAGTCTCTAAGTTTTGTCATTACTCATTGAACATATTGTTTGAAGAAGGATCTTTTGACGTCCCTCCTTTTCACAGTTCAAAATCAACTACAGGTACAGCCAGCTTTCCAGAAAAGCCAAATACATGCACATTTCTTCATTATGATTTAAAAGGCCATAGATCTCTCATTTTACATCAAGATGAATCTTTTTTGGCATGCGCATTTAAAAATGTGCTTACATTTACTTTTTAAACTGTTCACCTTCACCACTGTGGCAATGTGGAACTCTGGCTATCAATGTGGTCTATGTCATAGTAATTAATCCCTGGCTTTTCACAGCTTCTTGTACTGCTGGTTTTCTGAAACATTTTGTTTCTGCATTCCCCATTGTGAGTATTTATCCATAGGGGTATTTACACCATGACCATCATTATTATGGTATCTCAGCACCTGCATCCCACATTGGGTTACAAGCCATTGGTCAAACATTGTAGCTCGTCTTTTAAAAGAGCATGAGGGAGTAATGTTTTCGGATGAAAACAAAAGCAGAATATACAATCCTTTTAAATGATTTTTCTTTTCAATTATGGAAACTAACCAGCAAGGAGAGAAGACAAAATGCACAAAATTTGATCTGTGAATAAATGACTACCACCTGTCTCTTGTGCTGTAATTTCAGCACATTTTAAGAGTTCTAGATTCTATCTATGGCTCATGTTCTCTCACCTCAACTTTGTCAACATGCAGCACTTTTTCTCAGAGTTGTAGATTGGCTTTTTGGACCGTGGATGCATTATTACAGTGTAAGAAAACCTTAGAAATCATGGGAGGTTTGAAAGGCTTACAGGTTTATAAGTGGAGTCACTATCATTGGTTTTATCTTGCTAATTTACAATGCTTTGCAAAAAAGATACTGGAAGAAAATTACTTGTGGAAGCAAAGTATTTTAGTGTTGTTTCTGGGGACCTGTGCCATACCCAGTGATTGCAATATTGTTCCTCAAGTGATCGAGGGGGCTATCGGCTGCCTTGCATTTCCCTGCTGTAATCTTCTACAGTCTCTGTGCAGTATCACGGCTTTCCTTGTACGCCTTTGCACCCCTTGACAGGTACAGGTATCCCCTGGGTAGCATTGGCTGCTCTCTATGAATGACATGGAACATAGATGCGCAAAAATTGTTTGGGGCTGGACTGATCAGCCCTCTTGCATTCAATAAAGATCGTAGAAGCATAGAATCATAGAATGTTAGGGGTTGGAAGGGACCTCTGGAGATCATCAAGTCCAGCTCCCCTGCCAGAGCAGGACCATAGAATCTAGGGCAGGTTACACAGGAATGCATCCAGACAGGTCTTGAAAGTCTCCAGAGAAGGAGACTCTACAAACTCTCTGGGGAGCCTGTTCTAGTGCTCTGTAACCCTCACAGTAAAGAAATTCCTCCTCATGTAACTCTTCTGGGTGATGTCGGCCAAAACATCAGAATATAACGAGTTTGAGTAAATGCTTAACCAGGTGGGTCAGGTGGTTTCTGTGGCAGTCAAGAAAGCAAGTCTGAGGAGTGTAAATACAAGATAGGGAAGCACACTGAAGTACACCAAGGACTCTCAGAGCAATAGGCAAAGAACATGTACTCCCTTGGTCTGCCTATGCTCAGAAGTGGAGAACATTGCACATCAAAGGTATCGGGCTTCGTGACTTGTTTTTTGTTCTAAGGAAGAGGAGACTACTGACCCCAGATTCTCACTAATTAAGTGGTTCGATAAAGGGTAGCAGTATGTTAGGGACTATTTAGAAAGGAGCAAGTTAGCACACTGTTGCCTCACTTGAATGTCTTCATTATGTCCATTGTGAAACCAAAGCTAACATATAAATCCTTCTAGAATATGTTTGTTCACTTTTTTCCATGAAGCAAGAGTGGAGGCTTGGGAAAAATATAGAGCTCTGACAAAATTATTGACACAAAATGGGGAAAAAAACAGCTTCTGAAAAAGAATACTATGATTCCTTCTTATTCATGTGGGATCACTCATGCTTTTCCCAACTTTTCTAATAAATGCATAAAACTAAATAAGTGCTTTAGTGTTCAGGTTTGCTACAGATTTGCTCGGCTGTTGCTTTCAGCTCATGAGCAATTTCAAGGTTGTAATGGAAAAGCTGAATCAGCTGTGAAATGTAACTTTTGACTTAATTATATTAATTGACATACCTATGTATAATTTTTTTGAGTATTTGGTATAATTGCTTCAAATGACATTCAATTTGTCACTTGAAGTACAATAATTAGAAACAGTTCATGAAAGAAAGTCATTTTAACTTCAGATGAAGTTATTTCAAAGGTATAATTATTTTGAATGTTATAATACTGAATAGCTACACTCACGGGGCTGGGGAGCCAACACAGCCAATGTTAATGTCTATGGACCAGCCTAGTCTCCTTTGCAACGCAGGCCACATACTCATTTGCAAGATTTGGGGGAATAGCACAATGTGAAAAGGAGAAACCACATGCTAATTTCTCTTCCCCATAGGCTAGAGACAAGCCTTCTGTGCAGAAATGTTTGTCATCCAGATCTCATTAGAAATCAATGGAAAACATTCCATCAGATGCTGAATTGATCCACAAGTATTTTTCTGGTTCCGCTGGAGATGTTCAAGAGGTGTGTAGCTGGCTGATGAAGCAGCTGCTTCCTGTGAATATGCCAGTGCAGTGCTAGGTGACTCCTGCAGCTCTGCGCAGCACAAACGCCTGCTCTCTGGGGAAAGCCTCCACCCCCATATCACCTTGGAAAGAGGCAGGAATGCGTGACAGAGGGAAGAAATTAGCAGCAGCCTTAATAATGTTAACTGGCAAGAACAGTGACATAGCTAGGAAGGTATTACCCAACATTGCACAATGTCTGTCACATAAAAATAAATAAATTGAAACCACAGAAAATTAAAGCAAGAAAAAAGAAGGTGAATATCTCTACCACTCCAGCCAAAATGACATGCAGCCATTCAAAAGCTGGAGGCCCCACTCATTTGCAAGAAAAGTGATGGTAGCCCATGTCAGGCCAGTTGGGAACTGGTTCTCTGGGCACTGGGAGGGAACTGTCTGCTTAAAACACTTGGGCCAAATCTCTGAGTGGAGCCTGTCTCTTGGAAATCTGAGTGAGGAGTGGCTTTTTCAGCTTCTCAGCCTTAAGTGCCAAGAAACTCAGGTACTGAAATTTGATGAGATGACCAAGGTGAAGTGCTGTGGGTCCTCATTCTTCATGAGCTCTGCAAGCTCCTGAAGAACCTAACCTGTACCAACAGCAGTTAATGTCAGGGCCACAGCTGGATGAAGTGAGGGATTTCAGCACTGAGAGAGTCCAGTGCAGAGCCACAAAGATGATTAAGGGAGTGGAACATCTCCCTTATGAGGAAAGGCTGAGGGAGCTGGGTCTCTTTAGCCTGGGGAAGAGGAGACTGAGGGGTGACCTCATTGATGCTTATAAATATGTAAAAGATGAGTGTCAGGAGGATGGAGCCAGGCTCTTGGAGCCAGTGACACCCAATGATAGGACAAGGGGCAATGGGTGCAAGCTGGAACATAGGAGATTCCACATAAATATGAGAAAAAACTTCTTCACAGTGAGGGTGACAGAGCACTGGAACAGGCTGCCCAAGGAGATTGTGGAGTCTCCTTCTCTGGAGACATTTAAAACCTGCCTGGGCGAGTTCCTGTTTGACCTGATCTAGGTGATCCTGCTCTGACAGGGGATTGGACTAGATGATCTTTCAAGATCCCTTCCAATCCCTAACATTCTGTGATTCTGTGAACAGAAAAAATAATTTCAAGTTTAATTGCTGAGCACAGTGTTTTTGTGAAGTTTATGCTTTAACCCCAGATACTAGAGGGAGCTTTTGAAAAATTAAGAGTAACTGTATTTTAACATTATCAATCTGAATGTTGGCCTAAAAGCTTTAAAGACATCCCTAGCATTGAAATCATACCTAGAGACTCAAGTGATGTGAGTATACCTAGGATGGATTTTAAAACTGTATGTCCACCTTCAGAGAAGGATTTTCTTTTGGATAACAAATCAAGTCAGAAGCTGTTCTGCAGGAAGGAGAGTTAAGTTTCAGGAGCCAGATAACACAGTTTTTGGGCTTCTCCTAGAGTCCCATTTAAAGTTACCCTTTTTCTTTGTCACTTAACGAGTGCTTTTTTTCAGTTCTTTACAATATGAAGTATTGGCAAAGGGAAAGAGGAGTGAAAGAGGGTGTCTGGATCTCCTCTTACTAATGCTGCACTCTAAAGGAGTGTGTTAGCTCCTTCACCTCTGTCAAATCTGGCTATGGCCACTGGTATCTTGTTAGGTCCCTAACAGGTCCAGACCGACATGTAAATACAGTCCTGTGACCACACACACACACTTATGATATGCATTGTTTCCTTCAATGAATTTGTAAAAATAATCTAGATTACTGCTATACGCCATGTGCAGCCTGCTACATACCTTTTACATAGGATATATTTGACAAAACTATTTTGGTTTTGGCATCTGCATCAAACTTTCCCTATCAATCTTGCTTTCAGAGGAACAGACTCCTACTGGGTGAGGAAGGGAGGACAGCAACAGGAAATTTTAGGAAATTTTTCTTCTGAATAGCCTAATAATCTCTGAAAAGCCTAGTAATTGAGCCTTCATCAGAAGTGCTTACATAAAAGCCAGCATTGGTCTGGAAATACGAAGTGTAGTTCAGTTACAGCTAAGGGCCAAAGTAACCAGGCAAACTCAGATTTACATCACTACGTTGTGCCAACAGCACAGCTGCATCAAATTACTGTCTTCAAAACAGGAAGGACTGGAAGCTTGATTACAAGTGCTACAGAGACAACGAAACACAATCGCATCTGTACATTGTGTATGAGATCTCTTTTTCCCCTTAGATAAATGATTAGTAGAAGGAAATAGTCCACACTGGAGAGGTCCTAGTCTTCTGCAAACAGGTCTGGGTGTTTGTCTATATGAATGTGCAAAGCAAATGTTTCTTTGGAAAACGGTGAACTGGAGGCAAAACAGTTTTATTTTTGTCTGTGAAGGTTGAAGTGTGTCACCCAGCTTTCAGATAACAAATGGTAACAACCTATACACAGTGCTTAAGGATTTCTTCCCTGCAGCATCTGACCTGTCTGAGCTGATTCCTATATTTACATGTTGATGCAATAACTTTAATTGTGCAGGTGGATGTCCTGGCCTGTAGGACAGCAGGTTCAGGGCCCTGGTGTTTTTCTTTTCTAATAAGTTAAACCTCTACCTGAGCTCCCATATACGATTAATTTTCCATTTTAAGAGTCTATCCCATAGGACTTTCAAAAGTACTACGCCAATTATTACTCAGCTCTGTTAGCTTAAATGCAAAATATTACACTGTTGTAACCAAACTGAATGTGGCCAGTTGAATCTGACTTCATTTTTATTAACCATTGTTTGTTTGGGTTGCTATTATACTTTCGTTAGACTTTTGAGTAGTGGCCTAAGATTTCATTGTTTGTGCAACACCCAAGCTTAAATAAGAACAGAAGGCTAAAACTAAACTTCAGAAAATAAAAAAAAATCATAGAAACATTAAAATGAACAGGCTCAGAAATGCTTTTTCCTTTGTATACTTACCAGATATCTGACCATTTCAAATGTGTATGTTTGGTTCTTCTTTTTCTGATTTTCTGCCTGGGTTTCTACTTCTCTTTTAGCCTTGCATGCCATGACTTTGTGATAATTCTATACCATTAGGAATCATCATCTGCTGCTGATATTCCCGTGCTTGCTAGTTGACTGTTTTACAAGATTAAGCGGGATATGCCAAGGTCACAAGACTAGCTGCAACCTCTGGAACATTGCTACCAGTTACAGTCACTACTGCAAAGTCTGCCAGAGAAAGATGTGAATTCAATTAACAGAGAGAGCCACACTGCTCCTGCTAGATCACGAATAAACACAAAAGCTAAGACTAGCCTAGCTCAGATATCGCCAGTTTTGTGATTGGAGTGGAGACATAAGCAAAGTGTCGTGCCTGTGCACCATGATTGGTGTCTCATTTCACTCAGTATTGATCTTAAAGGCAGCTATATTTGCTCTTATATGATTGCCTACATACAGAAAATGAATATTTAAGTTAACCGGATTTTTAACACTTCAGGTTGCTTGTATTGTGTTAGCATTCAACACTCTCTCACACTTAAAAAAAAATCCAATGCCTTTTACTAGGTCCTAATAACATTTCTCCTACAAAGATGCAGAATTTACTGAGGCAAAAGAGTTTATTGCCGTGAGTTGGCTGTACTCAGCAAACGTCTGCACAGTACACTACTGAACTTCATGTACTATAAGTCTTCTAGAGTGGAAATTTACTGTGTTGTCTCACCTTGAGGAGAGAACCAAAACGAACTTACTAAAACAGTAGTTTAAAGACTGAGCTTTAAAGGAGTGGAGGGAAATAAACCTCCTACCACTCCTTCTCCTAAATGGTTGGGATCATGTGAAAATCAATAGTCTGACCTCTTTCTTCCTTTTTTTCTTAACACTGTAAAAAGTCCAGCTGTAACATTGTGCAATTGCTCTTAACCAGAAACTGTTGCAGGGAGAGTGAGCACATATGTGATGTGATGGGGTTCGTGACCAGATCCTACCCCAGAGGGTGGTGGGCTGCCTCCCACCCTGCCTGTGGAGCAGCTCTGGGCTGCACAGCTGCAGTCAGTGCAGGATTTCTGAGGCCATGAGCTCTGTTCTGCTCTCTCAGCACACCTATCTGCTTGCAAGTTCCTTGCTTGCCTGAAACCTGGGCAGATGTAGCTAGATCTCCCTTGCAGACTCTGCAGAGCAACTCTGAGTAAGGGAAACACGATCTGGGAGGTGGAATTTCCTGACTGCTACACAACCTTGTTTTATAAATAGGTTTAAATGCAATGCTGAATAAAATTTCCTAAAGCCTCCATTTTCTGATTTCTTCTTTGAAAATTGTGTATATAAGAAGAAATCCAAGATATCCAAGAAATTCAGCTCCAAGCTTTGGAGCTCCTCTGTATTACAATAAGTACCAGTAGTCTATCCAAAAAACGTAGCATGGAGCTGCAAGCTTTACAAAGTCTGGAGGGCTTGTCAAAGAACATATCACAGCTGGCCCAGCTATGCAGTTAGAGGAAATGTGCTCTCCTGACAAGAGATTTTGAAATGCAGGTTAAGAAGCAGAGGCTTAGGATATAGGTAAAGAACCTGCAGAGCCCAGGAGCAGCCTGGCTGACTGAGATGAACTACAATTGGCTTGCCAGCTGGGAGAAGGACTGTACTGCATTGGCATGTCCCTGGGTGGAAAAAGAGGTTTTCCTGAACTTGGATGATCTTGAATGAGGGTTATTCATTCATGACTTAGTGTGTAAGGCTGGATTTGCCAGCAACATTTTTAAACCAGTTTTCCTAATAAATAATTCAATGACATTGAAACTCTCTTCAAGAACATAGCAGTAGTGATGCAAGTCGTGGGGAGATGTGTGCCAGGTTGGGATAGTATTTCTGGATGAAATTTTAGAAGGTGAGACTCCTGGATATGATTAACCAGTGTAAAGAATATTTCCTGAGACATATAAGAACAAGATCACTGAATCCTAAGGGAAATTTGAAGCTGGGCTTCTGTGTCTCAGAAAATACATTAATCATTGGAGTATTTGCCAGTCTGGGAACTCCTCCTTTGAGGAAAAAAATGTGCAGAACTGGTTTTTGGTCTAGTGTAAACCCCACCCTGAATTAAAAAAAAAAAAAGTTTGGAATGAACAGGGAGTTGGTTTTCTACTCAGTTCTACTGTATGTAGGTATCACTGATATGCTCCCAGTGCAACTTATGAAGGCCACAGGTGAAAATTATCTGTCTACCAGTCTTTCTAAATAAACAGAAGCATTTATTGATATTTTATACTTTAGAAAAGACACAAGGACTGTTTTCTTATTCTATTCTTCCACCTAGAAGCCATTAAACTCTAAAGCAGCATATCTGGGCAGAGCACTGTGGCTCAGTCAAGCGAGTACCTGCTTGATATACTCTGACCTCTATGCAAGACTGGTAGAAGTACTTCTTGAATCACTCTGTAGCTTGTATGGTACCCAAGTGCTTTGTTTTTCATTGAAAGGCTAATATAAACTCTTTGAATCAAAGAAACACTTGTGTAAGAAAGAAGCTGGAAAGTTGCTATTTAGGAGGAAAATGATTGGCTTATAAAGGTTTATATTGGAATGTACGTTACTGTTACTCTGGGTTACTTTTTTAAAGGAAAGATAAAATTTTACACATATTTTTAGCTGCTCCCATGAATTCATGTCCAAGTGTAAGACCAAAGTGTTTAACAGCCACAAAACAAATGAGCTGTTCACACCTTCAGAAAGCTGATGTGCACTATGGTACCTTCATAAGAACAATAACAAAGGTGTGGGTTAGGTTTTTTAAATACCTTTATTCAGAATCTGAAATGAGTGGACCTTTAAAAGGAAGCCACTGAGGGAAATAGCAAACTCACTTTTCTCCCAGGGCAACAGAAAAATGCCTACTTTAATAAGAAGCAAACATAAACTACTTATTATGTTCATTCATGTCTAATATTGTTTCTGAATACCAAAAATTACTTAAAAACTGTTTTCCAAAGTTAAAAAAAAATAACATCAGAAGCATCATTCTCACTTCTGCTAAATGCAGCAGCTGCTGGCATGCTGTAGGCACTTAAATTTATGTTGAGTTCTGTTGATAGCACTGGGGAAAAGGATGTCTTTTCAAATAGTAAAGGAGGAAATGTTAGTGATGCTGTTGTTTGTGAGTCGCACAGACAGTGGTTAGTAGAAGTCGTGTGTTTGCTGCCTGGGCTTGTTATTGCCACTGAGAGGCTGTGGTATAGCTGTTTTGGGAGAAGGATTACCCCAAACCATAGTGGATTCCTAGTGGAAAGTCAGACATTGTGTTAAGAACGAGAGTCTGGCTTTGAATATGTAACACAGAGAGCTTAGATCATAAACAGTATATAACCAGAGAAAATATTAGAAGTGCAAGAATCTACAAACCAAAAAAGGTGATTCAGTTTGTATAAAGCTTAGCTCAATAATAATAGTAATAAAATGGTGTTCCTTATTAGGACATCTTACACATAGATTATATGAAAGATTTACTTGTTTGTTCTCCGATTCTTTCCTCTGGATGTTTGGTTTGCTTAGGTTAACTCTTCAGGACATAGATTATGGGGTTTATTGTCTCAGAATCTGGATTCCCTGGAGATGAGGGAAGGAACACACTGAAATTCCCCTGGCAGAGCTGGAAGGATTGTTAACATTGTTCATTTCCTATTGGTCCTGCTTCTGCAGTCATGTCATGTCTTTGAATAAGGCACCAAAAAGAGAGGGAGACATAAGAGCGGTGTTTTGCACAGGAGTTCTAGAGCTGGGAATGTTGCTGTGCTGTCATGTTCCCCAGGGAGCCCCCGCAGAGCAGAGCGATGCCATGCAGACACTAGCCTCCACCACTGTGCAAGGACTGCTCACTTCCAAGCCATTAGGAACTGCTTTTCTCTCAGCTTGTCCTTAGTAAATTAAACTGTAATTGTGGTTTACAGATGGACACTTATATTTGCCTGTTTACATTCATTACTGTCTGTTGGTTCAGCTGTAAGACGGTAACCGGGCAACAGACAGGAAGGTGGCCTTCTTGCTGCGTCCTGGATGCATATTCTGGGCCAAGTGAGACCTCTGCAATAGAGACTGGGCAACCAAATGCATCTGAACCCAATCAGCAGGGAGAAGCCTGCAGTGATATGGAATGTCCCATCTTCTACCTGCCTGCAGTGCTAGAGGAGATTCCTGAGAAGAGCAGGGAGCAATGTCTACTCTGAAGTTGTGACAGAGAGATCCCATTCCTATGGACCACACAACTGTCCACACAACACTGCCCCACACAACAACCTTATAGAGAAGTTCAAGAAGTGTGGGTTAGATGAGTGGACTGTGAGGTGGATCACGAACCGACTAAACAATAGAGCCTGGAGGGTTGTGATCAACAGCACAGAATCCAGTTTGGTTAGTGGTGCTCCCCACGGGTCAGTGCTGGGCCCAGTCTTGTTTAACATCTTCATTAATGACCTTGATGAAAGGATAAAGTGTACCTTCAGCAAGTTTGCCGATCATGTGAAACTGGGAGGAGTGACTGACACACCAGAAGGCTGTGCTGCTGTTCAGCGAGACCTGGACAGACTGGAGAGTTGGGCTGAGGGGAACCTCTTGAAGTTCAATGAGGGCAAGTGTAGAGTCCTGCACCTGAGGACGAATAACACAATCCGCCAGTACAGGTTAGGGGTTGACCTTCTGGAAAGCAGCTCTGCAGAGAAGGACCTGGGAGCTGTGGTGGACAAGTTGACCATGAGACAGCAATGTGCCCTTGTGGCCAAGAAGGCCAGTGCTATCCTGGGCTGCATTAAGAAGAGTGTGACCAGCAGGTCAAGGGAGGTCCTCCTCCCCCTCTATTCTGCCCTGGCAAGGCCACACCTGGAATATTGTGTTTAGTTCTGGGCTCCCCAGTTCAAGGGCAACAGGGAACACCTGGAGAGAGTCCATTAGAGGGCTACAAGGATGATTAA
>VZZY01017693.1:0-17016 GCA_013400335.1 Eurystomus gularis
GAGTGATCTCCAGAGGGCCCTTCTAGCCCCCACCATTCTGGGATTCTCACCATTCTGTGACCTTGAAAGGTCCCTCCCCACGCAAACTGTTCTATGATCTTACAGACATAAGCCAAGCTGTTGCAGAGAATATATTTTTTAAATTTACATGTTTAAGTGCAACATTAGGGTCCTCATCCTGGTATTAACCCACTCATCTCCATCTCGCAGCAGCAGAGTCTATGATCTTTATTTTCAGGTGTGATGAGACAGAGCAAGATGCCTAGTACCAAACTTCAGAATTAGCTATGACTCAAGCCCAAACATGCAATGTGAAGCATGGTCTGTCTGTCTCAAAGGAGAGGTCAAAAAATCACGAGTACTTCAGCTGAGTCTCCCAGGTCCCTCCAGGCCTTTCCCTCTTCCCAGACATGCCACCATGCCACGCTCCCCCAGCTGTGCCCGCCTCACCCTCATCTTCTTGTCCCTGAAGAGTAGTTTGTGTCCTGTTTCATTCAGCTCCAGCCAATCAATCTTGCTGTCATGGCTGATGGTGCCAACGTTGAAGCCACCAACTAGGTCCACTGGGAAGGAAAGAAAGGGAACAGTGTAAGTACCTAATGTACACCAGAGTGATGACTATTCAATGCCGTCCCGTGGGGATCAGGTGTCTGGGACCCAGTTAAGGCAGGAACCCCCGGCAAACACACTGAGACATGAAAAGCAGACTGCAGTGACATTTTATCTTGATGCCTTATCAAGAGCAGGAACTCCCTCCACCCCTCTGTGGGTGTGCACAGATCACAGCAGTACCATCATGCAGAACTGCACAGAACCTCAGGTCCTGGACACAGTCACAAGCCCCCCCTGGCTGTGTCCACGCCAGGCTGCCAACCTGCTGAAAGCAGGACAGTCTGGTCTCCAGCGGTCTGCTGCCACACAGAGTGTACACGAAGGAGACCTTCCAGAATCTGTTGCTCAGCAGAGAGAATGCCAAGAGGACCTTCAGGGATGTGCTGCCTGGCACAGAAAGGGCAAAAGAATCAGGAAGGCTGCGGAGGGAGGTTTACACTCACCTGTTGCTATAGTCTTGATGTCTATCAGATAAGCCAGCCTCTTGTTCTCCTCCACGCCTCTCTGACGTCTCTCATTGATACGGACACTATTATTTGAAGGGAATGATGACCATTACCTTCACTACTCTTTGCATTCACAGAATCCCAGTATCTCAGCGTGGCAGGGGTTTGGAAGGGACCACTGGAGATCATCTGGTCCAACCCCCTGCTCTAGCAGCTCACCCACAGCAGGGGGCCCAGGATCGTGTCCAGGCACCTTTGGAATCTCTCCAGAGAAGGAGACTCCACAACCTCTCTGGGCAGCCTGGCACAGGCTCCCACACCCTCACACCAAACAAGTTTCTCCTCCTGCTCCCATGGAACCTCCTGGCTTCCACTTGGTGCCTACTGCCCCTTGTCCTGTCACTGGGCACCACTGACAAGAGTCTTGCCCCATCCTCTCGCCCCCCATGGGCCCTTGAGCTCTGGAGCAGCATTGATCAGATCCCCTCTGAGGCTTCTCTTGTGCAGCTCAGCAGCCCCAGGGCTCTCAGCCTTTCCTGGGCACAGAGATGCTCCAGGCCCCTCAGCATCTCCAGAGCCTCCTCTGGACTCTCTCCAGAAGTTTCTTCTCTCTCTTGACCTGGGGAGCCCAGCACTGGCCCCAGTCCTGCAGAGGTGGCCTCAGTGGGGCAGAGTAGAGGGGCAGGAGAACCTCCCTCCACCTGCTGCCCACACTCTTCTGAATGCACCCCAGGATGTCACTGGCCTTCTTGGCCACAAGAGCACATTGCTGACTCCTGGTGAACTTGCTGTCCACCAGGACTCCCAGATCCTTCTCCACAGAGCTGCTTTCCAGCAGGTCAGTCCTTTACCTGTACTTGTCCAGGGGGTTATTCTTCCCTAGGTGCAGGATCCTACACTTGCCCTTGTTGAACTTCATTAAGTTCAACTCTCCAGCCTGTCCAGCTGAGGATTCACAGGACTGAGTCGCATAGTCCCTCCCAGACTTGCCTGCAGTTTTCCCAAGCACATGGAGCCTCCTGCAGTTCTCTGACCTGTGACTTTTGCACAGCACCTGTGGCTGCCTCAAGTGAGAACAAACCTTCCTGATTCACGGCTTCAATCCAGAAGCTGCCCCTCCAGAACCAGGGTCTCCAATAGCAAATTACTTATGCTGCTTCCACCTCTGAGCAGCCCGTGACCCTCCCTCCTCTCAAATCAGAGAATGGAGTATGGTGTCCCAGAGGGACAGAGGAGGTCCTGCTACAGGCTTGTGGAGGAGTGGCTGGGAAGCTGCCTGGTGGAAAAAGACCTAGGGGTGTTGGTCAACAGCTAGCAGAACACGAGCCAATAGTGTGCCCAGATGGCCAAGAAGGCCAATGGCATCCTGGCCTGGATCAGAAATGGTGTGACCAGCAGGAGTAGGGAGGTGATTGGGCCCCTGGACTCGGCACTCGTGAGACTGCACCTTGAGTACTGTGTCCAGCTCTGGGCACCACAGGGCAAGGACACTGAGGTGCTGAAGTGGGTCCAGAGAAGAGCTATGAAGCTGGTGAGGGGTCTGAAGAACATGTCGTATGAGGAGCACCTGAGGGAACTGGGGCTCTTTAGTCTGGAGGAGACTGAGAGGAGACCATATTGCTCTCTACAACTACCTAAAAGGAGGTTGTAGTGAGGCTGGTGTTGGTCTCTTCTCCCAAATTACTAATGACAGAACGAGACAAATGGCCTCAAGTTGCGGTAGGGGAGATTTAGATGAGATATTAGGAAGAAATTCTTTCCTGAGAGTGTGGTTGTGCACTGGAACAGTGGTGGAGTCACCATCCCTCGAGGTGTTTAAAAAACGAGTGGATGTAGCACTTGAGGCAGTGGTCTAGTGGCTAGACAGATGTTGGGATGAAGGTTGGACTTGATGATCCTGGTGGTCCTTTCCAACCATAATGATTCTATCATTCTATCATTCTAAGCAAGTTATTAGAGGGAAACAGGCTCTTGTGCTTACTCAGCACAAGATTACTCAAGTCCTAGTGACCTGGGGCTGCATTCTACAGTGGAACACTTCCAAGTGTATATATCTGAGGTTACTCTCACAACATGACCGTACTGGCCATGCAGGCCGGTGTAACACTTACCTGACAAGATGAGGGTTCATGAACTCTGTGCGGACAGACCCCAGGATGTCATTGCTTCCATATTCCACCAGCGTCAGCTCTCCAGCGTTGAAGATCATGCAGACCTGAAGGTGAGAGGGGAACATACCCTTACAGAGAAGCCAGGTAAGCACATGCACGTAACAACGAGGCATGCAGAAAAGAGCCCCACTGCACACAGGTCTAAATTCAAATCATCTGGGATGAGTAAGGAATTGTCCTAGGCTTCCTGTTGTCACTGCCAGCTTTTCCTTGGGGTTGGGGATTTTAGTTGTGGGACTATCGGTCCCACAGGAGCCAAGCTGTCACCTGACAGCTGTATTCTGTACTTCTTCAACCCTCTGTGGCTGATGCTCTTTTATTTCTCCTCTCTCCTGTAGAGTTATGACTTGTATAACTTGACAGTCCACACACTGAGTTTGTTCTGTACTTGGCATGTGGGAAAGGCAAGTACGGGGAGGACACAGATCAGGATCTGCATGGAGAAGGCAAGTCCAGGAGACTGCTGAGAAACAGGGTTTTCCAGAAGTGCAGCTGGCACTTTTTCTGCCAGTGCACACAAAGCTTTACCCACCACTCATGTGTAGCATCCTGTCCCATCCAACTTACATTCTCATTGTCGAAGAAGAACTTCTCATTCCCCCCAGATCCTTGCCAGGCTACCTGCAAAGCAATGGCACAGAGTGAGCAAACGCCAGGCTGGCAGCTCCCGCAGGAACCAGGCCACAGGCATTGTGTCCAGCTCGACTCCCACCACAGACAGCAGGACGTATGCTGCAGAAGGGATCACGTTCCAGCACTTCAGCCGTCAACACTGTTCAGTCATTCCCAGTTTTCAAGTTCCTCACCTCCCTCTCCTCTTTTTAACCTCTGCTTCAGACTCCTGTTCTCTTTGTGTAGTACCTCATTGCCTCGTGGACAAGAGGCCTTTACGTGGCCAGTGGACTCCCTACCACCTATCCTTTCACGGCACTAACTTTACTACCAAGAGGACCCCAACAGCTCCTTTGCCTCCCTAATCTTCTCCACATGATTAGTGCTACCATTTGTGGGGGCAGAATCTCCACACCATGTGTAGTTGAAACCCTCCCTTTCTGAGAAGAGCACTGGATAATACAATAGGTACTGTGATGACAACAGGCAAGTGGTCAGAGAGGCAGAGAACTGGAAGCCAAGGCTGCAGCTGTCCTCTTCCCTCTCTGAGCAAGAGCTCCAGGTCACTGCTTCCACAGAACTCCAAGATGGTAAATGGACTATTCACATCCTGACTCTGTGGAAGAAGTGAGTATAAGATGTGCAATTGAGAGAAAATCTCCCCTGTGCAGCATGATGTGGAAAAATCCAGGAGACCTAGTCTGGCCAGGTTTTCAGTTGGATTACCAAGTATCAGTATCCTCCAACTCAAATCTGTGGTGAGGGGCTCCTGCTCCCAGCTAGGCTGATTGGCACACATCAGCCTGATAAAGAATATATGATACTTGTGAACAAAGCAAATACGTCCTGAAGCCTATTTAACACTTTTATAGAATTACTGAATGGTTTGGGTTGGAAGGGACCTTAAAGATCATCCAGTTCCAACCCCTGCCATGGCAGGGACACCTCCCACTAGACCAGGTTGCTCAAGGCCCCATCCAACCTGGCCTTGAACACCTCCAGGGATGGAGCATCCACAATCCTCTGCAACACCTGTGCCAGGGTCTCACCACACTCAGAGTGAAGAATTTCCTAATTTCTAATCTAAGTCTCCCCTTCTCCAGTTTGAAGCCATCATCCCTCGTCCTGTCACTACAAGCCCTTGTAATAAGTTCCTTCTCCCCAGCTTTCTTGTAGGCCCCCTTCAGGTGCTGGAAGGCCACAATAAGGTCTCTGTGGAGCCTTCTCTTCCCCAGGCTTGAAGTGCTGGGGCCTGAGCAATAGGCTCTGAATTAAAGTTGACATATGGATGAATCTCACAACTGGACAGTGTGACTGAAACCAGCAGAGGGTTTTTCTCTGCTGGGAAATCAGCTGATTAGCTGTGAGAACAGACACAAAGCTATCCTGAGAAACGCATTATTTAAAACCAAAGCAGATAGAGGCGCCTCCTCCTCTTTGAGTTTCTTCCCAGGCTTGGCCGACCTTGGACGGAGCCCAATAAGGAGGAAAAATAGCAGGTGTCCCACTTTTGAAGTTACTTTTGAGGATTGCCTATGCAACCTGAGTTGTTTATCCAGCAGTATAAAAACTGGTCCCGCTTGCAGCAAACCTGGGAAGCCAACCTGCAGGTGGATGCACCACGCAGGGTTTTCCCCATTACCGGAGAGGCCCCCCGATTGTTCGCTGCAACTGGGACTCCCCAGCAACAGTGGGACAGGACAGGAACATCAGACAGGATGAGGGTAACAGATTTGATAGGAATACTGGAAAGGACACAGGTAATGGATTTGATTGTCNGTGGTTCGGTTTGTTTTCCCTTTTGTTGTATCACCCGCGGTGAGCGGGTTTATTTCTTCTGTTGCTGGCTATGCTATACCATTCCTGCGCTCCATGGAGACAGATAATCTACATCTGTTTATGCATCTGTCTTCTGCTGATGGTCACGTTCCTTATGCTGAGCCGGGCAATTGGCAAAACAAGGCTGAACAAGCCCAACTCTCTCAGCCTGAGCTCCCAGCAGAGGGGTTCCAGCCCTCATATGATCTTTGTGGCCTCCTCTGGTCCTGCTCCAACAGGTCCATGTCCTTCTTGTGTTGGAGGCTGGATGTAGCAGGTAGGGTCTCATCAGAGTGGAGTAGAGGGGAAGAATCACCTCCCTCAACCTGCTGGCCACTCTTCTTTTGATGCAGCCCAGGATATGGTTGGCTTTATCAGACACTAACCTACTACCCACATTCTCCAGGCCTGGGACAGAGGTTCAGCACTCAGTGTGCTGTGAGGCTTTGGGTATGGACAGTTCTGTATGTCTGGTACCATAAATGACACTGGCACAAGCTGTGGTCCTGCAGTTGTGAATGGGGTTTTAAAACACACGTTCATACGTTCTCATCTGGAATGTACATACATACAGCACCCAGTTTCAGGGCCCCCAGTACAAGAAAGACATTGATAAATGGGAGCAAGTTCATAGAACCACAGAATCACAGACTGGTTTGGGTGGTCATCTCATCCAACCCTGCTGTACTGAGCAGGGACATTCGCAACTAGAGCAGGTTGCTCAGAGCCCCGGCCAACCTCACCTGCAATGGTGCCAGGGATGGGGCAGCCACCACCTCTCTGGGCAGCCTGGGCCAGCTGCAGAGTGCCAACAAAGTGGTTTGGGCTGAAGTGCCTGCACTAGGAAGAGAGACTGAAGGAATGAGACTTCTTCAGCCTGGAGAAGGGAGGGCTTAAGAGACCTCTAATAAAGGCGTGCCAGGTTTTTTTTGGCAGATGCACAGGGAAAGGGTGAGAAACGGTTGTTAATTAAAATGGTGATTCCAGCAAGACTTCGGAAAAAATCTCTCCCCCGTGAGGACAGTAAAGCATTGGAACAGGGGACCAGAGAAACTGCAGGATCTGAACAATGACATATGAATTTAATATTGATCTTCCTTTGGGTAGGAAGTTTGGTAAGAGGCCTCCCAAGGTCCCTTCTGATCTGAATTATTTTATGACTCTTTGCAAACAGATGATTGTTCCCATGCAGAAAACATATCCTTTGCATTAAGAAGTTTAGCACTGACACTCAAGAAATGCCACAGGTTTTCCAGTACCTCACTGAGCTTGTTGGAGCTGATGTCACCCAGCAGTAATGTGTCTGAGGTATGGGCCACCAGGTATCTGTCTTTCCCTAAGATCTTCACCTCATCAATCTCATAACCGTACTGGGATTTCAACACAACTCGAGTTCCTGTTGAGAGGTTCTTCACAATGACCTAGAGAAAGTGGGAAAAGACAATGTGAGGCCACACACAGAGGAAGAACACAGACTTCTTGCCCCACAGAAGATTATGCAACAGATGATACTTGGGTATTTAGATGTCCCCTCACATCACTTCACTCTGCTTTTTAGAGAAACCTCACCATTGATTTTGTATAGGATGACAACTATAGTAGAAGTGTGGGATTCTCACTTCCGCCAGTTAGAAGTTTCTAGATTAACTGGAGAGCTACTCTGAGGATAAGCCACCCTCTGAGAGTCCTGCTCTCTCAGCGGGGTCCCTACACAGCCAGCTCCCCCTTACTACCTGATTTTGAATGAGGTAGAGTTGGCTAAATTAAACCACTTAAGGAACGTGCACTTGGCATGGAGGTACTCGCATGAATTCCCGAGCTCGGAAATAATCTCCACTGTCTTTGCTCCCAGCCAATTTCCACCCAGCTATGACCCTGTTCCTGGAATACTCCCTACGCCTGTCCCGGCAAGGTGCTATGAACACAGCACAGGTCAGAACTCCAAACATGTCTAGCTTCAGCAAGCGCCCCACTCTCATCAAGAGCTATTACCTCATTGGACGCTCTCTTACCTGGCTTGGTCCCACATATGTAATTTCAAATTTATTTTTGTAAATCCTTCTGCGAAGGCAGCAGTCAAATTGTTCAACTCCTCCGCACAGCGTGCCCTGGGGAAGCAAACATTGCACAGTCAGTGAATTCTGTTACGGAGAGATGTTCCAGACCCCACCTATGTGAAGTGGATCAGAGGTGAGACTGAAATCCCCATGTCCTGGCTGCTCTGGACAAGAGGCTCACGGCTCTTGTGACCAACAAGGCTCAAGCCTCCAGATGCATGAGGACCAGCCCTACCTTGACTCTCTTGAGAGAATGGAAAGATTGAGAAATTCTCAGAGAAACAGAGCTTACCAGATACTGGCATGTACATGGCAGAGGAAGAGGGGTTAAAAATCACCTTTATCCTTGTCTTCCCCATTACCCTTCTCAGTTTCCCACCTCTCCCTCTCCCAGTCTCCCTTCCAGCAGAATCCTTCCACCCCACTTCCACTCTTTAACATCCCCATTCCCTTCACCAATCTCCTATCCCTTAGCCTCTTCCCCTCTCTGCAAGCATTTGTTCATGTGCTCAATGAACTGTCTGAAAATATTTCAGAGATTCTTGATTGTTGAACATAAAAAGATTAAACAACTATTAAAGACAAGCTGCAAATAGCAACCTTCCTAAATAATTTCAGCACTTTAAGGAGTTATTCAACTTCATACAGAAAGATTTGCAGAAGGATTAATTTAAAGAATTTAAAGAATTACTGAACTCAACAGAGACAGGCAGGTCAAGGCCCAGCAGCTGGAAGTAGAAGAAAGACAACTCTGAACTGAAAACACACCACACAAACATAGAGGACAAGCACCAGATCAGATTTTGTGCTGCTCCTCACAAGTGCTTGGAGGAAAGAATGCTCATGGGACTGCTCTAGAGAAGCTGTGACAAACACAGGGCTGCTGCTGCCCATGGGCCATTACCCATCGTCCGTGATGCTTTGCAGCTCCAAGCTCTGCACACCCGACCGCAGCAGCGTCCCTCACACAAGGTCTCAGCCTCAACACCTGGCACCACACATCCATGTGATGGTGTGACCACCCTCACAAGCTCTCCCTGTATCACGTCACTTTGTTCTCAGAAGCCTGTGTAACAGCGGCCCCGGTGTGAGACTCAAGAGCTCAGGGCTGCTGACACTCACCGCACAGATCCGTGAACCGTCCCTCTTCCACGCTAAAGCGGTGATGGTGTAGAGGTGAGCTATCTCTTTGGGTTTGCCTTCCTCCCAGGCACTGCGGCGTGGGCTCCAGTTCAAAACCCTTAACCTGTGAGAACATATGAGAAAGCAGAGACACAGAATCGTAGCATTGGTTCTGTTGGAAGAGACCTTTAAGGTCACCGAGTCCAACTGTTAAACCAGCACTGTCAGGTCACCACTAAACCATGGCCCTCAGTACCACATCTCCACGGCTTGGAAACCCCTCCAGGGATGGGGACTCCACCACTGCCCTGCCCAGCCTGGCACAGCCCTTCACAGCCCTTCCCACCAAGAAATTCTTCCTCATGGCCAGCCTCAACCTCCCCTGGCACAACCTGAGGCCATTTCCTCTTTTCCTGTCACTTGTTCCTTGGGAGAAAAGCCCAACCCCACCTGGCTCCAACCTCCTTTCAGGGAGTTGTGGAGAGCCAGAAGGTCTCCCCTGAGCCTCCTTTGCTCCAGGCTCAACACCCCCAGGTCCCTCAGCTGCTCCTCACCACACTTGTGCTCTAGACCCTTCCCCAGCTTCGTTGCCCTTCTCTGGACACACTCCAGCCCCTCAAGGTCCTTCTTGGAGTGAGGGGCCCAAACTGACTCCAGGATTGGAGGGCAGTCTCCCCAGTGACCAGTCCAGAGGGTCGATCCCTGCCCTGGTCCTGCTGCCCACACTCATGCTGATCCAAGCCAGGATTCTGACAACTTTCTTGGCCACCTGGGCACATACTGGCTCATCTTCAGCTGGCTGTTGACCAATACCCCCAGGTCCTTTTCCACTGGGCACTTTCCGGCCACTTTTCCCCCAGGCCGGAGCATTGCATGGGGTTGTTGTGACCCAAGTGCAGGACCTGGAGAACTGTGTATGGCTGAAGAAGCAAGCCCTGCAAAGGGGACACTTCACCATTGGGCATCATACCTGTCATAGCTGCCAATGATGACAGACTGGCCACTAGGACTGGCAGCTGCTGTGGTGAACTCCTTCTCTGATGAGTCCCGGCTGTAGTCAAAGGTTTGGATCACGCTGCCCTCCTTCCCATAGGCTACAATCTTCTTATCACAGCCTGCAGCCACAATGCTGTTGGAAGCCCAGGCGAGAGCATAAGGAGGACAAGGGTGCACCACCAGCTTACCCTACAACAGATGAGAAAGAACATTCTGAAAATGTGAATGGCTTTAGCCCCCAACTGGCCTCTGCACTTATCTACCACAGTGAGACCAGTGTGAGGCCCTCCTGTAGTGTTCAGCTCATGGGGGTTGCTTTGTCTGCCTGCCCCAGTCTGTAGGAAGGTAAACCAGAACTGAGAGATTCCATGCATTTAACTGGGAGAGAAGATTCCTGATGCCAGTAAGAAGACCAGTACCATTAACTAGACTGGGATGTACTCTTAACGTAGCAGAGTATCTGTGGGCCTTCAGCATCTCATGGCAGAGAGCAGACATGCCCAAACTGGTTCAGCTGGAGAGAGAAGGTCTGGGTGAGATCAGCATTCCCTTCAGCACAGCTCAAAGCACAGAGACTCCTTTTTTGGGAGGAGCAGGAGGCTCAGGAGAAACGCTGGGTGCCTCAACTATCTCCTCCACAGATGGAGCGTGACCTTGGGATCGGGATTAACTGTAGTAACTATACTATTGTGTAGACGATAATAGCTATTCCCTGGAACCCTACCCCTTCAAACATCATTCTCCTGGACACTCTAACATCAGGTCTTCCCAAAATCTGAAAGCCTTATGTTTCATACACAAAAACGTAATTTCCCCTCTTATCACCGCACTCAGTGTATTTCAAAGCACCTAGTCACTGTTCTGTCTTCACCAATGCTCCATACAACTTATCCTAGCAAACACAGGCTGCAGCCTCTCTCCAGACCTGTGCTTCCTCCATGGCCTGATGCCTTTCCAAAGCTCTTCAGCTGGGGACCAGGCTGTACAAACAGGAATTCTGCTCCTTGAAGAGGGATCTTTGATACCTGTGATTCACCTGAGCCCTCATCATCGAAGAAGAAGCGTACTATGGTTCCATCTGCATGGCCAGACAGGATTCCCTTCCCCGACACACTGCAAAGGAACATAGACAGGATGATGTAATATTGCAGTAAGACTTGCAGCGTTATTTTCATATCCCTGCCCAGAGGAGCTGGTCCGAGGGTCACCATCGATGTTCCTCATCAAAGCAACCTTCACCAAAGACTGGAGTATCTAGTGCCTGTGTCAGTGTCTGTAAAAACAAAGCAGACAGAAGTATGGAGAGTGGAGAGTGGCCAGTTCAGTATCTTCATCACGTAAAATCACAATAACCAACTTTCTGTACTACTAAAACACGGATAGGCTAAGGAACCTCAAGAGGAATAGTGACTACGCACACAATTTCTTACAGCAAGGTCTATCAAACAACCCTCACGGTGGAACTGTTCCAGAAATGAGGCTGGACATCGCGATACCAGGAATCCCTGAAAGCAACACCATTTAGAGAAAAAACATCTGGACAAACACTCCAGGCCTAAGTCCGTTATTTGTAGCCTGAACATCTCATGGTACTTCCTGACACAAGCAGGGAGAAGAGAGCGGGAAGACGAAATGGGCCTAGCGTAATGTACCCAGAGAGAACATGTTCAGTGGCCACTCAGGTACAGAATCCAAACTCTGTGAGCACCGGAACACTCCAGGAACCATGCACCTCTCTTCCACTGGCTGCAACTCCAGATCTGCCACTGGCACCACGGCAGTAACAGCACGAGTTGTGTTTCGAAATAAAAGAGGGGGAGAGAGTGGGGGGAGGACTGGGGAGAGGAGGGCAAAGGGGAAGAGAGGGGAGGTGTGAAGAAAGCGAGGAAGCAGAAACCTTCTGAAATAGAGGCAAAGGCAGACAGGCTTCGGAGGGATTCCTCAGAAGTAGGAAGTCAGAGTCCTAGACTAGCTTTAGGGTTTTTAAAATTTGTTTAGCACTCAAAAACCCGAATGACACCACTTAGTGACAACCCCACTGCTAGGATCATGTCACATCCTAAAGTTTTTAGGTAAACAATCCTGAAGTAGTTAAAAGGAACTATTAATTAAAAATAAAATTGCACTTTATGGTTATTTTTCTAATTATAGCCTTGTCACAGTTTTATCTGGCAGAACATTTTTACCTTCTTCTACCCTTAAAGTTGACTAATGTAAGTAATTAGCTAGATAAAGTCGACAAACTTAATCTTTATAAAGTCATGGATTCAAATAAATCAATGTACATAAGTAATCTCCTGAAATGTGTCTGAGGGACAACCACACTGCACGGGCCAGCGGGGCGCAGCCAGGTACCAGATTTTAAGAAGGAATTTCTTCTGGAAAGTGCAGCATTTTATTATCACGACAGGGACTGACAGCAGAAAGACACTGGCGCCCTCCCGTGGTGCCACCAGGTATGTCAGGGCCCACAGCGGGTAGCAGACCCAGCCAAGGCAGTGCAGGCTACAGCGATGCCATACTCACTTGGAAGTTAGCGAGACCACATAGGAATCTGTCCCATAAATGGTAGAAGACTTGTTGTTCTTTGTATTGGCTAAACGAACCTGAGAAAGAGAATCTGATCAATGTTGCTCCTGTGACTGCAGAATGTGGATTTCCCCCCATGTCACAACCCCAGAGGTTTCCCAGGCCATGACTAGCGCCAGAAACCACAGAAAGCTCATTGCTTTCTGGTAGGTTGGAGAAGGGGGAAAGCTGGAGTCACACCACTTCCACCATTTTCCCAATGCTTGGGAAAAGGACCAAATGATCCAGCAGAACCTCCACGGACTAACTGGGAACCAGGTCCAGAAAATCAAGTCAGTGTATAATGGCTCCTACCCTGCAGCTCAGGCACTTGGAAAAGCCCTGCATGGAAAAGAAAATCAAGCAAATAAAGAGTTTCTCTACCTTTCCTTCGGCAAGACCAAAGACAATGATATTCTCCGCTGGCCACAACAAGCAGGTCACAGCACTCTGCCAAGGAGGAGGTAAAAAGAGAGGTAAGAGCTCCACCCTACTTAGCTTCTTGCCCCACTGCTACATAAGACAGGTCATGAACAGTACGACCACGCAGATCAAGGAAGAGAAGAAACTGGGCATTTGGACGGACTGTAAAGCAGGACTGAGGCTCTCCACACTGAAGCTTAAACTAGGTAGTAGTGAGCTGGGGCAAAGTAACCAGCTCAGAAGGGCTAAAGCAGGGCGTCAACATTAGACCAGATGTGTCCAGTATGGATGCTCTTCTGAGAGGACTATTTATTGATCAGATGTGTGGTTCTCCACATGCTACTGTTGAATGTACAAAACCGTGGCTATTTTAAAAGATATTTTGCAGCAAGCATAAAACAAAAATAATTTGACTCTGCTAGTTTCTGTAACAGATACAAGAATATTTGGACATTAGATCTTCATTTGATGAATCAGAAATAGTCTTTGGGTGGTGCTGAGGGACATGGTATACAGGTGACCTGGCAGTGCTGGGTTAATGGTCAGACTTGATGATCTTAAAGGTCTTTTCCAACTTAAACAATTATATGATTTATTTATTCATTTACAAGCAAGATGATTATCAGATGCTACCAAGTAGGTCAGGTAGAAACCGGTTCATTAAATCCAAACCAAACCTATTCTCAAAATCTGAGGTGAGGGTCAGGATGAATAAAGCTGACCACAAAACACAACTGTAGGAGAAGGCAAAGAGAATTAATGAAACATTTAAACGGAAGAATTGCAGTCAGTAAGAAGGCAGGTGCTTGGCACTGTGCCATCAGCACCAGCCTCACTGGCTCTGCTCTTCCATTTTAAGGGTTAATGGTTGGACTTAGAATAGATTCATAGAAGGGTTTGGGTGGGAAGGGACCTTTGAAGCTCATCCAGTCCCACCCCCTGCAGGGAGCAGGGACATCTGCAACTAGAGCAGGTTGCTCAGAGCCCTGGCCAACCTCACGTGCAATGGTTCCCGGGATGGGGCAGCGACCACCTCTCTGGGAAGCCTGGGACAGGTCCTGTTAGCAGGGAGCCAGCAAAAACCACAGAAAGGGCTCTTCACGTACCCACACCCAGGACAACCACAATGTGCAGGCAAGGGAAGACTGGCCACCAAGCCCCTGTCGCTCCATTTTCCTCAGGACACACTATTCCAGTGTCATGACCACACAGCGCAGCAGCTCAACTGCAGATAAACAAAGGCTGACCAACAGCTTCCTTCACTCATCACCAGCGCAACAGGACCAGGGCAGGGACTGTCCCCATGGACTGGTCACTGGGGAGGCCACCCCTTGAAACCTGAGGTGGGATTTGGGCCCATCACACCAAGAAGGACCTTCAGGGGCTGGAGCGTGTCCAGAGAAGGGCAATGAAGCTGGGGGAGGCTCTAGAGCACAAGAGTGGTGAGGAGCAGCTGAGGAACCTGGGGGTGTTGAGCCCGGAGCAAAGGAGGCTCAGGGGAGACCTTCTGGCTCTCCACAACTCCCTGAAAGGAGGTTGGAGCCAGGTGGGGTTGGGCTCTTCTCCCAAGGAACAAGTGACAGGAAAAGAGGAAATGGCCTCAGGTTGTGCCAGGGGAGGTTGAGGTTGGCCATGAGGAAGAATTTCTTGGTGGGAAGGGCTGTGAAGGGCTGTGCCAGGCTGGGCAGGGCAGTGGTGGAGTCCCCATCCCTGGAGGGGTTTCCAAGCCGTGGAGATGTGGTACTGAGGGGCGTGGTTAGCGGTGACCCAGCAGTGCTGAGTTAGTGGCTGGACTAACGGTTGGATGATCTTAAAGGTCTTTTCCTACCTAAATGATTCTACAGTTCCATGAATTACACGGTTCCCCTCCTGCAGCCAGGAGTGAGGGTCCAGGGAGGCCAGAGAGCCCTCTTGAGTCACCCTAAGAGCAGCCACAGCTAGAGCAGCTTTCAACTCAGAGGCTGAAGTTGCCCTTCACCCGAGGCAGCTTGAGAAAGCCTGGCACAGAAACTCTAGCAACTCCATCAGCAGCAGCTCCACCTACATCTTCTGGAGACTGGGCCCCGAAGGATGATTCTGGTACTGGCTACTTCAGGGGCCTATCTAGCAGAGAACTTCTCCAGTGATGGTATAGTGTGACGGTAACTGGCTGGAAGGTCTAGGGCAGCTGCTGGACGTTTGCTCCTGAAGGTTAAAGAAGTAGTAGTATGCTGCATTTTTTCATATAGATGGCAAGGAATTTATTTGTCTATGCAAGGAATCAAGAACACCCTTGTTTTTCCAGATATCTACATCAACCTCAGGACAATCCCTGCCAGACCTAACAAGCAGACAGACACACGCAGGCAGAGCCACAGCAGCAGACCACGAAGAAGGCCAAGGAGATAAACCAACTGGAATGACAACCCTGAGGCCTCTGAACGTGTGGGAACTGTGCAGTTTGAGTGAATTCTGCACATTTTACATTTTGGTTAATAAGGAATCCTGGGGCTTAGAGTTGCCAACCTGTGAAAAATAGTTGGGCTCAGAGTCTCTGTTTTCCCTTTCAACTCCCTTAAAACATGGTGCCCACTGATGCCCGAAATAGTCCCCGAGGTTTTGTAATGTCATTGATCATTCAGCAATCAATTACAGTGTTTCACCCGGGCATTACGAGGCCTCTGAAGCCTGGCAAGTAATACACGCCTCAGAATCCGGAGATTATCTGAAGATCTACCTGCATCTTCTGGGGATCAAGTACCACTGACAGCGTACTTACACCCGCAAGTGTGAGCAGAGACACCTCTAATCTATCCTACACAGGCTGGAGAACCTGGAGTTAAAGAGGGGTCTGGGTCTCACCGTTTGGATGAACTTGTTGCATATCACCTTCTTGTCACCCCTGCAGAAAAAGGGAGACAGAAACGACAGTCAGAGCCAGTAACGCTGCCCGTTCTGGTTACCCTATGGTTCGTACTCACTCTGTTCAGGCCATTTCGATTTTGGACACTGGTTGTCTACCACAAGCCAACTTTATGCAGAAAATTAACAAAAAAGCCCAACTTCTGAGCTTCCAAAACCCTGGTGACCTGCCTTTCTGAGCAGCGGTGGCACAACACACGCCAGCAGACGTGGCTGAAGTGAGGCCAGTGTGCGCACCAGCTGCACACCCGACATGGGACCAGCAGCAGAAGCTTCCCACCAGCTCTGGCTCCACAGCAGCTCAGCTGGCACACGCTCGCACCGGCGTCCCCAAGGGCTGTGCTCAGGGAAATCCCACCTGCTGCTCACCACGGAAACCTCTGAGTGATTCCCTGAGGGCTGGATGATGTCCTGTCCTGCCTTTGGCTGGCGTAGAGCTAATTTTCCCTCGCAGTGTCTAGAAGAGTGCTGTGTTTTGGATTCAGTATGAGACGAATGTCACTAATATACTGATGGGTTTAGCTGTTACTAGGAAACTGGGGACTTCTCAGCCTCCCATGTTTTGCCAGTGCAGGAGCACAAGGAGCTGGGAGTGAGTATGGCCAGGACAGCTGACCTGAACTAGCCAGAGGGATAGCCTCTATTCTGGGGAGACCCCCCTGCAGTGCTGGGGCAGCTCTGGAGTCCTCAGCACAGCAGAGACATGGACCTGGTGGAGCGGGGCCAGAGGAGGCCCCAGCAATGATGGGAGGGCTGGAAGCCCTCTGCTGGGAGGCCAGGCTGGGAGAGTTGGGCTTGTTCAGCCTGGAGAGGAGAAGGCTCCAGGGAGACCTTCTGGTGGCCTTGCAGGACTTCAAGGGGCCTGTCAGAAAGAGGGGGACGGGCTTTTGAGCAGGGCCTGTTGGGACAGGACAAGGGGTGATGGTTTGAAACTAAGAGGGAGATTTAGGCTGGAGAGAAGGAAGAAACTGTTTCTGCTGAGGGTGGTGAGAGCCTGGCTGAGGTTGGCCAGAGANTGCAGATGTCCCTGCTCGCTGCAAGGGGTTGGACTGGAGGCCTTGGAAGGTCCCTCCCCCCCGAGCCCCGCAGGATCCGTGAGCTGACGGGCAGGCCCAGGAGCGGCCCGGCAGCGGCCGGTGGCCGAGGCAGCACCGCAGCCCAAGGCCGCGTCTCCCGGACTCACCACTCCTCCCCGATCCTGTACACGTAGACGATGTTGTCCGTCTGCCCGATGGCGATTTTGGTGGAGTCCGGGGAGAAGGCCATGCCTTTGACCACGTAGCTCCTCCG
>VZZY01017693.1:27211-40072 GCA_013400335.1 Eurystomus gularis
GTAGAGGGGGAGGAGGACCTCCCTTGATCTGCTGGACACACTCTTCTTCATGCACCCCAGGAGACCATTGGCTTTCTTGGCCACAAGGGCCCATTGCTGTCCCATGGAGAACTTGTTGTCCACCAGGACTCCAAGGTCCTTCTCTACGGAGCTGCTCTCCAGCAGATCTCCGCCCAGTCTGTACTGGTGCATTTTGTTCCTCCTTCCCAGGTGCAGCACTCTGCACTTCTTCTTGTTGAACCTCATGAGGTTCCTCTTTGCCCAGCTCTCCAGTCTGTCCAAACCCTGCTGAATGGCCGCACAGCCTTCAGGTGTATCAGCCAAACCTCCCAGTTTTGTATCATCAGCAAACTTGCTGAGAAGACACTCCTTGACACAACAATGGAGTGTCTTCTCAGCAAGTTTGCTGATGAGAGCTTTTTGTGCTCTTTTTATTTGGCCTTTATTTGTGCTGCGTTTTGACATACCTTCTTTGGGTGCCTTCCCCAGCTCCTCCACTGCACAGTCATGCTCCTTTCTTCGTGTGCGCCTCTGCTCTGGTTGAAGACCTTGTGGTAGTAGCATGTGGCTGCTCTGACCTCCAGGACAGCACCTCCAAATGCTCCTGGTCACCAGAGCATTTTAAAAACTCTTTTATTTCCCCAACAGCCCTGATTTCTTTAATGTGCCTTCCTAAAAAACAAGTGTGAGCTGGCAAAACAAGGTGGTTTGTCTCGCTGGAGATATGGCCAGGCTCCCTGCAGCCCAGCACCATGGTGCTTTGTTCCTTGGGTACCCGCTCGCCTCTCTGCACCCACAGACCCTCTGGTCAACAGCCTGCTGGGCTCTGGCCACATCCTTCCTGGCCCGGCAAGTCTCTGCTCTCTGCAGCCTGTTTCGCTTGTGCAGAGAGAGCAGCTGCAGTGCTCTCCTTGGTGGGACAGTCGGTAGCTGCAGCTTGTCCAGCAGCATGGCATGGCCCAGCACGCAGCACTGGCACTCCCTCGAAGGCCTGAGAGGTGCAGGATAAGCTGAAGCTCTTGCATAGCAAGAACCAGTCTCCTGAGGGCCATGTACAGACATGTCCAAGTGCCAGTACACATAACACACACGCGACTCTGCAGGGACAACGCAGCCTTCGAGCCAGGACACTTTTATTCAAAAGACCCTGCCACAAGGAGTCCCTCACCCTGTCCCTTCCCCACCTCGTCCTGCAGCAAGAGCTGAGCAGCACCTGGAAGGAAGAGTCTTGAAAGTGCTTTACTGGGAGGTGTATTCCTGGAAGACGCTGGATCCTGTGATGCTTGAGTCCAAGGCTGCAGAGCCAGCACCCCATCTCGGTGACAGGCCGCAGAGTGGAGCATGGGGGGAGAGCAGCAGCTGTCTCTGCAGCAAAGAGCCTTCTCACATCACGCTGTTCCCTCCTGCTGACAGCACGAGGACCTGGCTGCAGCCTCGGGCACAGAGCTGAGCAGGTACCCAGGGAGGGATGGCTCTGGGGAGCAAACACGCACCATCCAGACATCACCACGTCACCAGCCCTGGGGCAGTGGATGGTTCTGGTTGTCCTCACACGAGCAGCCAGGCTGGGCACATTATAGCGAGCCAGTGCAGCGGTCCACCACCTCCGGGCATACAGGTCCAGCCCTTTCCAACAGGTCTGTGTCACATCAGCCAGCCTGGGACCAGCTCCAGGAGCGGAGCATCAGCAATGACCATACAGAAGGAGCTGGAGCAGGATGTGACACGGCTGAAGTCAGGGTTGTCCCCAGAGTGGTGGCGAGCTCTGCAGCACCCATCCTGTCGAGCCCGCCGAGACCTTGTTGGGCCTCGCCTTGTTCTCTCCTCCAGGCAGCGCAGGCATCGCCCTGCTCACAGGGTGCTCAGCACCCCACAGTGTGTCAGGACTGGGCCCCACTAGGAAACAGCAAAGCCACCGCCATGCACAGACACTGCTGCTCCCACAGCTCTGTGGGGCTCACCCCACACCCCCGGAACAGCTCCCGCCAGCACTCCCTGCCCTGGCTGCAGGCTCCACAGGCCAGCCAGGCACTGGGGCAGCACCAGCTCCTGGATCACTTGTGTCCTTGTCCCCTGAAGCAGGAAGAGGCCTCGAAGCCCCTGCATGACAACGACGGGGTGCAGCAGAGCCCCATTCTCAGCAGGGATCCACTCGAGGCTCAGCCCCACAGACAAACTCTCCTGCCCCCTGGCCATGACATCCCTGGCAGCGCTGGGGCGAATGCCGGCACTGCCCCATCCCCAGGGTCTCAGGGCCAAAAGGTGAGCAGCTCCTGGCCTCCGAGCCCAGACACAGCAGCCAAGAGTGGGGCCTGCTCCAGGCTGGCTGCCGGGCAGGCGTCTGGTGCCCCACGGATGCCTCTCAGGCCTTTGGCCAAGCCTGTACACAGGGATGCTGCCTCCCCTCTGAGCCCCTCTGCTCCCCCAGGCTTGACCCCCGGGCCGGTGGTGCAGCCCCCCACCCTCTCTGAGCTCCGTGCTCCGCAGCAGCAGGGGAGCGGGGCCAGGCATGCGGGATGGGCAGGGCCGCACGCTGCATGCACGGCTGGGAGCGGGCTCCATGCACATCCCTCGGGGAAGCGTAAGTTCGGATACGCGGATCGTCGCATGCAGAGTTCCAGGCTGGGCGCCTGGCGCTGCCTCCTCTTCCAAGGCCTGCTTTGGCTCTGGCAGGACGCCCGGGACCCCAGACGCAGAGCTGGTGCTGCACTTACACCTCGATTATATTGACTGAGGGAGACTTCTTCTATGAGAGAAAAACCTGCTTTAAGGCTGCGCTTTGTTAAGCCCCTGGGATGCAGACCCCCGGCAGAGCCCCCAGCCTCCCACGCAGGCACTGAGGCCAGCAGACGTCCTCTGCAGAAGGGCTGCAGCTGAGCCTCTGCCTGGGGCTGAGGGTGGGTGAGCTGCAGCAGAGACCTGGCTTCAGCATCTCCTGAACCCCAGCCTGTGGCATCGATGGGCTCTCCTCCGGCAGCTCGGCGGCACTCCTGCCGCCTCCCTGCCGGCAAGTCCCCTCAGCCACAGCAATGCGCCTCCCCAGGAAGCCTTTCTGCCCGCTGCTGTGCCCCAAGACTACTGGGTGAACCAGCCCTCCTGCTCCATGCTCTTCAACCCCTCCAGGCCTTGCAGATGGCTGGTGATCTCTGTCTGGTCCCCAGCAGTAGCCACGCTATACCTGATGCCCTTGGGCAGGAGGCAGGTGCAGGGTCAGCGCAGAGGAGGTAAGTGCGGGGGAAGGAGGATGTCTGCCATGGGGCAGAGAATCCACAAGGCATGGGAGGACCATCATGGAGGGACAGATGAGGCCTGCTGGGTGCCGTGCACCTCAAGACAGCTCTGGCACATGCCAAGGGAACCAACGGCTGCCAGTGGCAAGGAGGATTTTCATCATCTCACCAAAGAACACAGCAGAGACATGAGCTGAGGGAAGGGGCTGGGAAGGGCAGCGGCTTTGGCTGCTGCACACGTGCAAGATGAAGAGCTGCATCATTGTCTGTACAGCAGCTTGGCCCTGACACCGGGAGGAGAAGTGAATGCAGAGGTTTCTTTCCTGTACCTCATTGCCAGCTTTGTAGATAAGGACTGGAAGAATAAACATGTAGTGTTGTTACCTGCAAGGACACCAAGAGTGTGGCTAATGCAGAAAGACAAACATCAGCCCTGTACAGGGGAACTTCACAAGGCACAGGCCTTCGCCCCTGCCTCTGTAGCTCTGTATGAGCAGGGTCAGTTTGGAGCAGGGATCCAAGAGGAGGGATCTTTTTGGCAAGGAGTAATCAGGAGGCTGGAAAATCTGGAGGGGGAGAACTGGGGCCCTGAAGTCCAAATGGGACATTTCTGCTCCTGACATCTGCTGGAAATCAAAATGTGGGAGCAGAGGCGGGCAGGTGGTCAACACAGTGAGTAGAGTTCCCACCATCGATAGAGGAAGCAGATGAGAAAAAAGGGAAAACCTAATGCAAGGTCCTGTTAGAGCACCAGGGTTATACATCACTGACTGTCAAGTAGCAAAGGGAGAAGTGTGGGGCGGTTCCACAGACCAGTTGGATGGAAGAACTGCTCCGTCCCCATCCGCCGCCCAGCACAATACACTCCATTAGGGTGGGGAAGAGGCTCTGGGGTCCTTCCCATGAATGACTTGAGTGGTGATGGCCCAGAGCAGGCCCCAGTGAAGGCCAAAAGCAAGCAGTGATAGACCAGTGCAGGAACCATAGGAAGAGCTGCCCAGCTTGTCCTAAACAGGCAGGAGTTAGACCTGTCCATGGGATGAGAGGTGCAGCCTTGGAGGAGCATGGTGAAGGGGCTGTGACAGTGAGAGGACAGGTACCACCACCCTGCAATGTGGGAGCCATCCCAGCTGATCTATCCTGCTGTTTCTTCCAGTGTTTCTCCTGCAGTCACCCATGGAGCACACACACTGCCCCAGACAGACCAGGGCTCACTGCCCCCCAAGCCCCCTCAGTTTTTAGGGTGAGAACATGAGCAGGGGTGTTTCTGTTTCTGGAGAGAGCCAGAACCTGTCCAGGCAGCAAGCCGCTGCAGATGTCCTACACCATCCCTCCTGCCAGCCCTCCCCACTCACCTTGCTCCGCAGCAGTCCTCCGCTGGGTCGCTCTGGCGTGCTGTGCTCTGAGGACGGCTTTGTCTTCTCCTTGTTGTTGTTGGAGTCGTTGTCCTTGATGATGTCATACTGTCTGCAGAAGAGGGCGATCACCGCTGCCGAAAGACAGGAGATGAAGGACTCCCTCACACTGGCTGCCCCTGCCTCCCCTCCCTACAGCATCCCAGCTGGAGAGCAGCCAGGTGAGGGCACCCTGGGGTGCTGGTCACCCACTCCCTCCACCTGTGCCAGCCTGGACCAGCCCAGGCACTTCTGCACATGTGGCCAGGCCAGTCTCCTTGGGCAGATGAAGCATGGACACGGTTGAAGCCATCAGGGTATGTGCAAGGTGCCCATGGCTCAGGGCTCCAAGGCCAAAGGCAGATGCTGAGGTACTCGGAGAGGGACAGCCCTTGAGGTAGCAAGCAGCTGAGTAGGTTTCTGAGTGCGTCCAGAAAGGTACTGAAGTTCTCGGCCCAGTGCTTGCGACCCTCACCACAGCCAGCCCTTGGTCTTGTCCTGTCTTGCAACCTGGCTGGGGTCGGTCACTGTCACGGCGTTACAGCACCCATCTCACGCAGCATGTCCCACACCTGGGGACCTGGACACGGGTCTCTGAAGCAACGCTGTGAACGGTCATTATTAGACGTGTTGGACCCATTCAAAGCACAGCCCATTGTCACAGCCACCTGCAGAGCGGGCAGACTTCTCCTTGCTGGCACTGACACACCAACCTGCATGAGGGGGGGTAAGCTACTGGCAGGCATCTTGTGTTTTCTTCCAGTGCACTAGGAAGGTGTTCAAGGCCAGGACAAGGAGAGATTCCTGCAAGACACCACTAGAAACTCCACGTTTTCTGGGAGAGCAGGGGACAAATGACTTCCCATTCACAGCAGCTGCATGGGACCAGTCAGGAGCTGACTGTGATCTCCAAGGCTTCCTTGCTCCCAAGGGCGACCTGCTGTTTGACAGAGCACTGACTGTAAGCAGGTGCTGTGAGATCACTCATCTCACAGTTCTAGCCGATGGAGGCACAGCCGCTACCAGCCAGTGCCGCAGTGTTACCAGATGTCAGACAAGCCGGCTAAGGCCCACACTACGTGGTGGTTCACGTCAGCTGGGACACTCCTACCCTGTAACTCTGTACTGCCGTGGTCCCACATTGTCTCCTGCTCTTCCTGCCCACCTGTCAGGCCAGCCAGCCCATGGGCTCCAGGTCACCACCACTAAGCAGTGGCTGCAGTTGCTCCTTTTACCCCATCGCTCCTACAGAGATTCAGTGGACTTACTGGAGAGGACCCATTCCAGACCCATATCAATATGCATCTGCACACTCTTGAGCCCCATCCTCTTTGTGGGCCCTGGACTGCAGCTCTGCCCCAGCCTGCCAGAACGTTGCTGGTGGCACTCACCTGCCCACATGAGCAGCACAGCCACAATGATGATAATCTCGCCTGTCTGCAGCTGCCTGTCTTTGTCCAGCCCTTCCATGGTGATGTCACCTGCACAGAAGAGAACCCAGGCAGGGCTGGCAGCAGATGCCCTCCCACCAGAACCTACTTCAGAACCAGCAACACTTGAGGATCTGAGAAGGAGCTCCAGAGGAGAGAGGCCCACCTCCTCCAGACAAGGACGGGTGTGGGATGACATCCTGGATGGGGAGAGGACATGCAGCCTGTGGCTTTCCTGTGTCAGATAAACCACCCTCGCTACCAAAGGCGGTCAGGGATTCCAACAGCTTGTTTGGGTTCAAGCAGGGACTGCACAATGCGTGGGAGTAATCACCAGGGTTACTCCCTATGTAGGGACCAGGGTGGGTTAGGAAGGCCCTGAGTTGAACACACAAGTTCTGAGGACAGTAAGCCATCTGCTTGCCCTGTTACACTCCTCTCAAGTCCTCCTCTTATGGCTAGTGCTGGAGACAGGTACCCATGCCCAGGGGACCCCTCTGGGCATCATCTCTCTTGGATTCTTGGACCATCTCTCACGTGCCAGCATGCAAGCAACCCCAAGGCAAGAAGGCACAACATGATATAAGTAGAAAAGGAGACTGTGGGGCTCTGTCATTTGTCCTTTGGTAGCTTGCAGGCTGGGAGATCTGAGAGCCTGTTCAATGTTCACTTCATACAGGCAGCAGCCGAGCAGGCCACCAGCAGTTGTCCTGGCCACAGCCTTCTTAGCTGAACATGGTGCCAAGTCCTGGGATAGGAGGGCTGTAAATCAGGGCTTGGGGACATTACCGTGGCCACAGGGGACCCAATAGCAGCCTGTACAACCCTGCCACCCATTACAACCCTGTGGCCCCCAAGGGCTGCTCAGGGCAGCACCTTCCTTGTCAGCTGCTGGATCCCTGCCCATGTGCAGTGGAGATCTCTGGGTGTGGCCCCACCAGCAGCACCAGAGCGAGCTGGAAGGAGCTGCCTCACCTTGGTTGGAGCTGTTGGAAGGGAGGCGGTCGGTCTCCTTCAGGGTCCGAAAGTGGACACGTTTACTGGCCTGGCTTTCTCCGTAGAGGCCGATGCTCTGCACCTGGATGATGTAGTCAGCATCCTCTGCCAAATCCCACAGCACACAGGCCCGGTTGGTGGTGTTCACCTCCCGGATGAAGCGCTGCATCTGTCCATCTTGCCGCTGCCAGAGTGAAGAGCTGTCATCCCCAGCAGGCTGTTCCCAGCGGCACCAGGCACAGGCCCTGGTCTGCAGGGCTGTGCCGGGCACACTGCCCTCACTCCTCCCTTCCCAGGCAACCATCCACCCCTGGGGTGGGCCAGGCTGGCCAGCACTTTGCTATGCAGCATCCCTGTGTGGCCTGAGAGCCAGGAGCCTGCCTCCCTGGAGAAGCCACCATCATCTGGGGCTGTGGAGGTAGAGCAAGGCAAGCAAAGAAGGGCTGCGTCATGGCTGAAGCACCATCCTTATCCAGAGAAACCACAGGGAAGCCACCGGAGGGACAGCTATCCCCTGTGCCACCCACGGTCTGCTGCCTCCCACCAGGATGGGTGGCTCAGACAGGACGCCCTGGCAAAGGCTGCTCAACAGCAGAGGTGTCCTCGGGCAGGTGCCAGAGGAGCTCCAGACTGCAGCAAAAGGGCTGACACAGGAGCATGCTGGTAATCAGTGAGAGATACCCTGGGGACACAGCCTGGATACCTGCTGTAAGATGGCATAGCCGATGACCACGTCTCCTTCTGGGACGTCCCAGGAGACTGTGGCAGAGTTTGCCTTCAGCTGCGTCACAGTCACGTTGACAGGGGACGGTGGCCTGTCTGGGTGGGCCAGGGACGGACCGAGGAAAGGCACAGGAAAGAGGCAAAAGAAGATGTCTCAGAACAGGCACCCGCCTCTGCACACCACCATGGGGGCCTCTCCAACATCTGCCCATGGCAGCACATTGGCCAAGGCTCCAGGGACCAGCTGCTCCAGTCACCCTGGAGAGGAGTGGCACCCCAGGGGCGTGGGGCTGAGCCCTGGCCAGCAGCCACGGGTGGACAGCCCAGTGTGTGTGTGTGAGGTGGCACAGAGCCACCCCCGGCCCGGGCAGCTGCCCTCGGTAGCACCTGCTGGCTTGGGCAGCCTTCGCTCGCCGGCCAGGGCTCCTCCCTGCCTGGCTGATGGTGAGAACATGCTCACTGCACACCTCACCCTCTGCAGTGTCCTGCAGCGTGGAAGGAGGACAAGCTCGCCAGGCATCTGACCGGCTCCTCTCTAAAGGGCTGGCTTGCGGTTGCAGACATAGCCCATTGCTCATAACGTCTCTCCCATGCCAGCGGGATTCGCAGTGCTGACCACGTGCCTGGGCTGCCAGACCAGCCAGAGACACGAAGGTCTCCCAGGAGGCTCCTTCCACCTTGCAGACATCGGAATGGGAAATGCATGGAGGCCTGTCCTGAGCATAAAAAGAGACTGTCATGGCAATTTAACGAGTCCCTGCAGCTCAAAATCACATGAAAAGTCCCTGCAGCCTGTCTCAGAGCACTGCAGAGACTCCGCTATCAGGGAAGAGAATGACATTCACATTGGCTCTACACCAGGGCATCTGCTTGCAGATCTGAGGTACCTTCGCTGCTGCTCAGATGTTCCTCTGTTGGAAAGTTTACTTCGTTCAGCTCCAGCCCTAGCAGAAGCTGCCTGGCATGATACACTCCTGCTGAGCCTGGGCACAGGGTAGGTTCTCGGCAGGAAGTCCCATGTTTCTGTAGGGTCCAGAAAGTCCAAACAAAGCCTACATTAATGCAATCCTTCAACCAAGATTGTGATGGTAAAATCAGGTCCTCTAAGCTCTGGGGCTGCCCTGTGGATGTGCACAACTTGAATGCCTGGCACACCACCCAGAACTGCGTGGGAAGCAGCTCAGACACAGTATTTATATATCAACTGTGACAGAAAAATGGGGCAGCTTGGAATAAACACACTATGCAACTCAATCTGGCCATCTCGTCTGCCTGGCACTACTCCTTCCTCTAGTGGGGAGGAAAACCCAGCACAGAGTCAACTCTCCCAGCAGCCATCAGCTGCTGAGCTGGCAGCAACGCTCAGCCCTTGCTCTCCTTCAGAAAGCTGGTGTGACTGACCTGTGGTCTGCACCATCACCGGTTTGAGATTTCGCAGCCCTCAGAGCACGGCAGGATCCTGCACAGGTACACAGACCTGCACAGAAAGCCGAATTCTGTCTGGAAATTGGACACAGGAGCACATGCTGTTCGTGCATCCTTTCTCCTGTAAACAAGACAGGGTCCTTCTACAAGCTGCTGGTGCAGCACAAGTTCAATGCTGTGATTTATACAGATAGAAAAAGAGCCCCAGAGGGCATCTGAGAACAAGAAAAAAGAACCATAACACCAGCAACCACCACAGGCAGAGTGACAAGAAAATGTAATTTCTGCAGGTCAGCTACTTAAATGCATTCATTCACATTTAGAGTCATAGAATGATAGAATTGTTCAGGTTGGAAAAGACCTTGAAGATCATCAAGCCCAATTGTTCCCCCAGCACTGCCAGGGCACCACTAAACCATGTCTCTCAGCACCACATCTCCACGGCTTGGAAACCCCTCCAGGGATGGGGACTCCACCACTGCCCTGCCCAGCCTGGCACAGCCCTTCACAACCCTTGCCGTGAAGACACTTCTCCTCATGTCCAACCTCAACCTCCCCTGGTGCAACTTGAGGCCGTTTCCCCTTGCCCTGTCAAATGTGAAAATACCCAGCTCCAGATCAAACCAGCACAAGGCCATGATTCTCACTCTGAGAAATGCAGTGTTGTGGTCTGCCACCAGCAATTAAATCAGATAGGAGGTCACTCTCAGAGCCCAGAAAACGTGTTCTCAGAGAGACGCTGGTGAGGAGTGTGCCCCCAGCAGAAGCCTGCTGCATCACCAGGAGATAAGAGTCATCAGAGACAACCTCAACAAGGACATCATGGGATGCTGTGCCTTCTCCATCAGAACAGGAGGCTGGAAAACTGGAGAGGATTCAAAAAGACACTCAAATACTCTTTATCCTGTGAAAAGTGTGTCTCCTTAGAGTTCTGTCACTGGGAATGGGGTTCATTACTGCAGCCTGTGAGATGGAGTCTCTGAGCCACGTCTTCATCTGCACACCCTGGTCTCCCACAAGCCAACAGCAAACCAGGCTGTGCAGAGCTGCAGTCCCTCCCCAGACCGGGCACTGAGCAGAGTGTGCGCATTCTGCGCACATTGGAGCTGAGCTCCACACAGATGGGGTCTGGTTTTCACCTCCAGCCGCAGCCAGTGCGCAAGTGCGCCGCACAGCTACCAGCTGAGCTGTAAGGCACAAGAAGAGCAGTTGTCCAAGGCTACCACTACGCTAGCAAACATAATGAGGTCAGGAACAGCCCAGGAACCCAGCAGTGCAGGCTGGTCCCAGGAACTGCTTTGGTCTGAACCAGCCAGCATGAGCCCAAAGCACTTGTGGGCATGGCTCAGGAGTTAGCACGAGCCATGAACCACTCCTAGTAGGTAGCACTGATGTCCTCCCCGCTTTGGAACTCATGAGCTCAGTGCTATGGATGTGACCAGACCCTGCCAGCTGGCTTCAGGACAAGAACAGGACCTGCTGCTTCACAGGATACGTCTACAGTAATAAATTAGGGAGCTTTTTACATCTACCAGAATGAGAAGAGGTCTGAACGTGCCCAAAGGGGGCTGCTGGACTTCCCAACCTCTAAGCGTATGTGAGGAAATTAAAGGCAAGGTCTGACATCTCTGTGGTGCAAGTCTGTGGATGGAGCTTGTAGCAGGCTCCTTGCTCTGCATAAGATTTTTCTCGGCTTCTGCAGGGAGCCCAGCCTGGCCCAGTCCAAGTTTTCAGGCTGGGGATGCTGAGACTTGGCCCTGGGGCTGAGTCACTCTGTGATCTGAGAACACGGGTGCTGCACTGATCGACGAGCCGTGCTACTGGGTCCACATGGGGCTGGCAGTATTGCTTGAGCTGTGCTTCACCAGAGCTTGCACAGGCCCCGAGTAGGGACCTGCACTCATAGAATCACAGAACCGTTAGGTTGGAAGGTCATCAAGTCCAATCATCCCCCCAGCACTGCCAGGGCACCACTAAACCATGGCCCTCAGCACCACATCTCCACAGCCTGGAAACCCCTCCAGGGATGGGGACTCCACCACTGCCCTGCCCAGCCTCAAACAGCCCTTCCCACCAAGAAATTGCTCCTCATGGCCAACCTCAACCTCCCCTGGTGCAACTTGAGGCTGTTTCCTCTTGTCCTGTCACTTGTTCCTTGGCAGAAGAGCCCGATCCCACCTCACTACAACCTCCTTTCAGAGTTGTAGAGGCATTGGCAGCAGAAGGACATCCTGTGGGGGACACCACCCCGTTATCAAGCTGCAAAGACAATACACTCAAAGCCAGCACAATCTGCTGTTACACCCAGAGCCAATCCCCGAATGGAGAGAGGGGAGGGCAAGAGGACGTGGGGGCACAGCGGAGCCACAGCACGCATTACCAGTCCGTGCTTCAGAGCTCGTGCATCGCGAGCACACCTTGTGCAGGCTCCAGGCAGGCAGACCTGAACCTGCTCGACAGGGAGACCTGATAGTGTCCAGGCTGCAGTTCTGCATTTGAAAAGGAGTGTCCCGGGGTCAGTTTGCAGTTCAGCAAACTGCACAAAACCCAGTTCTGAGCACGCGGGATTTGCACACCTGGCAGGAGACAAGACACAGGACAAGAAGTTTCAAAGTCAAAACTAGAGAATTTCACCCTAGAAACACAGGGCAATGTTTAATCCCAAGGATATGCAAGATGAGACCTCAATGAAAGTCATTACGACAAGACCTGCAAAAGATAGCTCACCCCACAGAATGGTTTGCAAGTGATTCCCCCATTAAGCCTATTGCTCTCAGCCCACTCTGCAGCTGAGGTTGGAGCAGCTTCATGCCAGAGCTGTTGCCATAAATATCTGTGAGTGTGAGGGCTCCAAAAAATGTACTCTCTGAAGCCAACTACTACAGCCAAGATGCTCCAAGACCCTGCTGGGCTGTCCGGGAAAAGCACACCACAGTTAAGCCCTGCCCAATGCATTAATCGATAATGATTCTGCATCATTTATAAGTTACCCAGCTTCACTTTTGAATAAGGCCACATCAAGAACCGGGCGCTACCACAGAAAGAGCAATCACTTCCCTAAGGCCCGGCACACCGCCTGTGCTGGCGGTACAGCAGAGCGTTCCTTGCATGCCTGTCGAAGAGGTGGGAAGAGCTGGTCCCCCTGAGTCTGGGCAACAGCGGGGCTGACCCGTGGGCAGTGAGCACTGGACTGGTCTGCCACAGGACCTGGCTTTGGAGGCGAGAGAAGGGGCCGGGCAGATGCCCCTCGAGAGTGGCGCTGGCAGACACGGCACAGGGATGGGGCACAGCCCCACTGGTGCCCTCCCCATCTGGCTGTGACTCCGGAGAGGGCTTCCCACCCGCACCCCAGCCCCTGCCCTTGGGACGGCTGCTCAAGGGCACCCAGATGTTTCCACACTTATCCCTGCAGCAGGGAGGAAAGCATCAGACGGCACCGCTAAAAATAAGTGGCCCCCTTTAATAACCTGGGCTGCATTTCTTCCTGAATCCGTCAGGCCCTGGAGCACCCGGTTTGCCGGGAGGCTGGAAACATGGCAGAACACGCCTGACACTCGCGAGTCGACCGAACACGAGGAACCCGGCGAGGGACAAGCAGAGGGCTGCCGCTGGCACACGGGCACCCAGGCGGGCCCGGGGACGGAAGGACCGCGGCCCCCGGGG
>VZZY01017693.1:46531-90987 GCA_013400335.1 Eurystomus gularis
GTCTTCCTGGAGGATTTATGCAGAATAGATTTATGGGAAATGGAGTTTTTTGCTCACTGTTTTAATAAGGCAGAAAAAATCATGTGGTCGGTTCACCACACCTAGTGAGAAAAAGGACAAGGAGTACTGGGCACAGGCCGCATCCCAGGTCAAACACTGCTCTGTCGGGACCAGCAGCTCTGCAGGAGGGCTCATGCAGCTGAGGAAAAAGGGCACAGAGCCTGCAAAAGCCTGATCTGGCCCAGGTGCCTTATCTTCTGCCTGGTAGTGCTGGTACCTCTTTTGTGGCTTGATGTCCATCCAGGATCCTAGGCTTCAAGGAAGGAGAAAACTCACCTGAGAGTCCTTAAGCAGGAGGTTTGGGCAAAGTAGCTTATGGTGAAAGCCAAAATTAGCCAGGGTTGTTTAGCCTAGAAACTATGAAACTGTGGGGGATGTGCTGACAGCTTCTCTTCATATGCTTGACAGCTGCCAAGTATATGAGGCTGCTGCAGAGACTGGGGTGGTCTGTTCTGCACCTGGGGCTGGGATCTGAGCCCATGTTGGACTGGCCAGCATGGCGACCAGGGCTAGTAATTTCTCTCAGTGTGAGACTTGGGGATGCCGGTCTGGTTTCCAGCCCCCTGCTCCCCCAAGGGCTGTCTTACTGCCTTTCCTCTGACACCTCCTCCCTGGTGTTGCTTCTGACAGGGCCACAGCAATGAGTCATCTGCATCCCTGATGCTGGGATCTGCCCGCTGCATTTGCTGGTGCTGACTGTGCATTTGTCCCCGTTATCTGTGAGCAGAGCTGAAGTTCCCAGAGGAAGGAGGGGGAATGTCCCTGCCAGCCAGCCTGGCTTCTCTTCATCCCTCTGCTCAGCGCGGGTGCTCTACCAGCCTGCACCAGTTAAGCAGTGCACCACAAGACCAGGTGAAGGGCCAGGATGGCATGGGATGGAGACCAAGCCTGTGTGAAACCTGCCTGTCACAGGCTAAGGGACAAGCAGCTGTCAGGGACATGGGGCAGCAAGACCAGGCACCAACTGAGCAGCCTGTGCAATGGAGAACCCCATGTGATTGCGCCAGGCATGGCAGTGGTGTGGTGGCATGGGACTTCCCTCTCCAAGACAGGGACTGTCCTGGGGTAGCCCTTGCATGGAAGGATATGAACCTATCAGAGCAGGTCCATAGGAGGCCACAAAAATGATCCAAGGGCTGGAACCCCTCTGCCGGGAGGCCAGGCTGAGGGACTTGGGCTTGTTCAGCCTGGAGAAAAGAAGGCTCCACAGAGACCTACTGGTGGCCTTTCAGTATCTGAACGGGGCCTGTCAGAAAGATGGGGACAGAATTTTAAGCAGGGCCTGTTGGGCCAGGACAAGGGATGATGGTTTTAAGCTAAAAGAGGGAGATTTAGACAAGATAGAAGGAAGAAATCTGTTATGCTGAGGGTGGTAAAATATTGGCCCAGGTTTCCCAGCGCTGTGGTAGGTGCCCCATCCCTGATGCTTGGTGCCCTCTCATTATGCTCCACAGTTTCACAGAGCTGTTGTGTTACACCAGACCCAGAGACATCTACAGCAGTGGAACATCCCTGTGGGATGAGACAAAGGCATGCGGATCCCTACACACCAGCCCCCTCCACCCACAGAATGCATTGTCTGAGACCCTCTGTAGGTCATTGCTTCCTACCCTCAAGCTTCTATCCAAGAGGCGGTGCTCACACACAATTTTGGTGGGCAGGAAAGGTCTGATTTCATGGACAGGTCATTCTCTTTCTCCTCCTGCTGTGTCCCATCCCCATTCAGACATTGCTAGCCTGAGATGAGGTCTCAGGCTGGCAGCCACCCACGTCCCCACTCATCCAGCCGCTCCTCCTGCTGCCATCCCTGCCTGTCTTGTGCAGCACCTTGGCAAGGCCACAGTGCTGCAGACACTGCTCCACTGCAGGGCCCCTTTGGAGCCTGTGCCAGGCCCCACTGCGCCATCAGAACAAGACCTGGGAAATGGTGCCAAATGCAGGACCGGGCCAAATGTGGGGCCGTGCCAAATGCAGGACCGTGCCAGCCCTCTTCCTCCCCATTACCTCCCATATGGGACATGCAGTCATGTTAAGGTCTGCTCTGAGCTGCATATTTCTAGACTCAGACCACAGGTGAGGACCTGGGCCAGCTGCACCCCTGCCTCCTTGCCCCGAAAGTGTGGTTGACCATTGTGGCAAGGCTGGGCTTGTGGCTCTGCACAAGGAATAAGGGCTGCCCCTGCTCCTGGGCAGGAGGACTGCAGAGCTATGGCTTGGGGTGGAGGAATCTCACATGTGTGGACACAGGTACACTGCAATGCAGCAGTTGGTTGTGGCACACAAGGCTTTCAGATGAAAAGAAAGCCAAGACCTGGTGCATCACAGAATCACACATCCACTTGTCTGCTTCTGAAAAAGACGGTGAGATGCACCTGAGAAAGGCTCACAGACCTCACCAGAGCTGGCTGGGCTTGCCTCTCCTCTCTCCCACAAAGGTTCCTCCTGAACCACTCTCACTGGCGACTGAGCCATGACCTGGGTGAGGAGGAGTCCCTCACCTGGTTAGTTGTTATCATCCTGGATCCATTCAAATGCGCCATCAGTTTCTGAGGCGTTCTAAATATCTATGCTTTTTGTTGTGTCCCAGCCCCTGGCGCAAATGTCACATCTCTCCCATCCTGTGCTGGTGTTAGGATCATGTCCTCCTCCTCATGTGGGAGCTCTCTGGAGACCCCTCTGCCCACTCATAGCCCTACTGATGGCAAGAGCTGTAACCCCCTGGCATTGAGCAGCCGCTGGCTTTGCTGGCCTTGCCTCCAAGGAACTGTGGGGAAATTATTGCAAGTTACAGATTTGTGTCAGCACAGATGCAGGTGCAGGTTCTGGTTCACTACAAAGAGGATGGAGTGTTTGTTCTCCACCAAACCCATAGAGTGCTGACCCTGCTGGCTGTGCTCTCTCCTCGCTCCAAGCACGAGGTCTGTGAGCACTGGTCATTGCTGAGGTCTCAGCAGCCAGTGTTGCAGAGTTCACCCCCTCCTCCATTCCAGGGGAACTCCACTGAGACGTGAACCCCAGGAAAAGCTGCAGAAGGGAAAAACGTGCTCTTAGAGGCATATTCAGGAAGAGACACTGGTTCTTGGAGTTTTCCCCAGTGTCCAAACATGCGACAGACTTGACAGGAAGCTGAAGACATACAAGAAATCAGACTGTTGTATCATTAACCCACATTATGACATGTGACGTAAAGATTGATTATTGCAGATCCGAAAGTTTGAAGGCTGTTCTGGACAGGAGTGGGTTGGAGACAAACACAAAGCAGCACAGTGAAGGGAAGATCGAAGAAGAATTGTTTCATCCAGGAAATTATCAGCATTGGCATTAATATTAGCGTATCGATGATAATAATTTCCCCTATAAGTCTTCCATATTCTTAGCAAGAATCATATAATTAAGCTCATTGAATATAATTTAGAAGTGAAGCCTGAGAAATTCCCATGCTGCCCGGCTCAGCAATTTGCCGCACAGAGCTTCACAGTGAGCAGCAAGCGCTGCTCACGCCTGGGTCCTTCATGTCCCCAACTTGAGGAGGGGGGACAGAGACGATAATAATGCTCCTGTCCTCAGGTATCACCACTCCTCTCTGCATCACCCACTTGAGCAGCCGCCCCTGGCCTCTTGGGAGGCTGGCACCTTAGCAAGGAGAGCCTGCTCAGAACAGAACTTCAGGGAGCCACACTGCTTCCATGAGCTGTGCCTGTCCTCACTGAGGCACTGGCCCTGAGACAGGCAACAGAGAGGCTGGAGAAATGTGCTCCAAAGAGTTCTAGTCTGGGTGTGGAGACACAAGATGCTCCTCTAGCCTTGGGGAGGTCCTCAACTCCCTAGCCTTCATTTTGCTTTGTATTTTCCAGCTCAACTCTGTGATGGATGATGCCAAGTGCATTTCCCCACTGCATGCCCCCTCTTTGTACAAAATAGCTCTTTCCTACCAGCGTACCCAGGTGTGCCATCGAATCATGCCATGTCTCCTTGTCTCCATGTAGCCTGTATCCAGGGCTAAACTATAGCAGATGTTCTATCACCTGATGACCCCTCCCCAGCCAGGAAGGGGCATTGGGAAAAGGAGAGGAGACACGTGGGTTAAATTAAAATGGATTTGATGAAGTAGCAAGGCTAATATTAATACTAATGCCAGCATAAAGTATGCAGAGATACACTGAGCCCAGTGAATTCACAACTAACGGGAAAGCAGCCCTTGGGAGCAGGATGGTAAGAGAGCCCCTCCAGGGATGGGGACAAGCAGAAGGAGACACCATCCTCAGCAGACTTCCCCCTCTACCCTGAGCATGATGTTGGTGGTCAGGGACACACCTGTAGCCAGCTCAGGTCGCTGTCCTGGCTTGCGCCCCTCCCAGCTTAAGCTCCTGGCTGATCCGACACTGCCAATGGCCTGCAGACCACGGCTGGCCCGGGATTCTATCCCTGTGACACCAGGACACTCTTCTCTGCCAAACCTGCATACTGAGCCCTCGAGTCTCCTGCTGCACTGGTTTGTGCCTTTCTTCCCACCAGGAGAGGGGCCCAGGGCAGTGCAGGGGCACTCTGCAGATTTCAGTGGCTGTGCAGAGTCCTCCAGCTTTGCTGTAAGAGCAAGGCTCCCAGCTGGGGCCAGCACCAGCAGTGTTTGGGAAGGCTTCTGCCCATCCAGTCCCCAACACTGTCCCTGCTCAGAGGCCAGCATGTTCCTTTCCATGACATGTGGCTGTGCAGTACTTGCTGGTTGCCTTGGCTGCTTGTTCCTGCGCAGCAGGAGTGACGTAGGCAGTGCCCTCATCCCGCTGGGACTGCAGAGCCTGGCCTCTAGCTGGAGACCTGGGCAGATAAGCTGGGGCAGCTCGGTGTGGCAGCCAGACACAGGGAGAGAGCAACAGCTTGATATTTAACTGTCTGGATTAATGATTACAGTGAAGGGCTGGCAAAGGTAGGATGAAGTGAGCTGCAGCGAGTGGTGGAGCCTCAGTGCCCAGCCCTTGTTGGACCTGGACCCAGCAGAACTGCAGCAGAACCCGGCTCTGGGCCCTGCAGCCTCTGCCTGAGCTGGGGGCCTGGACCATGCGAGGGATGAAGAAATACAGGCATGTCATTGAGACACCGGATCCTGGCAGGTGGGAGGTGAGGACCCTCGCGTGGTGTGGGCCAATGTGCTTCACCTGGGGAGGGGTGAAGGGAGGGGGAAGTGCAATGTGCAGTGCCAGAAGGTAGCATCAGGAGCATCCAGGAGATCTTTGCTACTTGCTGCATACAGCTCCATGCCAAACTGGCCTTGCCAGCCACTCTTCCCCTGGCATCGCCACCCTCAAGCTCCTTTCCCACTTGAGGCAGATGGGAACAAAGAGCTGCAGGAGAAGAGGTCCTACTGAGCAGTGGCAGATGTTGCCCAAATGTGGCCTCCCTGCGCCTCCGTGTCTGAGCAATGCTTGGAGCACAGATTCATGTGTTATGGCCCCAAAGAGATTATCATGTCTGGCAGCTGTGACCCTCAGCTGAGATCATTACCCTGAGTTCATAAGATCAGTCATCCCAGTTCAGTGAAAAGGTCTGGCTAAATTTGCCATAAATACCACCAGACAGAACACTCCTGAGCCCCACCAGCCATCCCCATGGTAAATTGTAGTCACAGTAAACGTGTATTTCGTGTTCGGACTCAATTAGCTTTAACAAGGGTGGTGGGCTCTGTAGGCAGAGCCTTGTGAAGAGTTTTGGGTGGGAGTCCTACTGCACAAGGAAGCCAGCCCCCACCACTATCAGGAATGTCAAAGGCATTCCTTGTGTCCCAGAGCAGCACAGGGAGTCTCAGCTGGAGCTTGTCTGGGCATCAGCAAGCTGGAAGTGAGGAGGAACAGCTCCTTCAGCCCCGGTCCCACGCTGACTCAAGGCACTCCACTGAAGAAGTCTGAGGGCTTGGTTTTTTGTTGCTTTTACTAAGTTCAAGGTATGAAGGTTCCTCAGATCACTGTGACTTGCCTTACTCTGGCAAGAGTAAGGAGGCAAGAGTTTTGAAGGAAATGTGAACACACGTCAAGAAAATGCAAACACAGGCTTTTCAGAGAGTGGCCGTGCCAGACCCATACACTATCTCTCTTTTATAAGAGAAAATATTTTTTTCCAGGTGAATTAAATTCATTATATCTCATCTACCTGTACTTCAGTCAGGTTTTCCCAAATAGCATCCTGGAGGTGACAGGATGCAGGACAAGAATAGCTACCAGGATTGAGAACTAGAATAAGGGATTTCTGGCAGCCCTTGTTGTTGGAAACGGCTGCGTTGGTCTGTGTAGGGCCACAACAAGAGCTTTGTCTCAGGAGAGTATTTTCATTATGAGCTTTTACCCAAAGCAAGGAGTGACCTGATTAAGATGTCCTGTAGCCCCAGATTAGGAGGGGGAACACTGCACAAGAACTGCCTAACTGTGAGGGCTGGGGCATTAGCTATGCAAAGGCACCTCAGCTGAGTCTAAGCCTTGGTTTTCTGCCCTGTGAGGTGAGGTGAGACGTCTCTGGAAAGGTGGTCAGGCAGTGAGCCTTGGTGGCAAAGGGCTGCCCTGCTAAGCGTGTAGGGTGGTGAGGCATAACCCCCCATGGCTGCCAGTGGGCTGTCTCCAGAGAGCAGTCCTGTCGCGGCTCCTGACATTTGCCAGTGTTGTTTGACCCCCCTCTGGAAAGCTACTTGGTGCCTGAACAGGGTCATTCAGGACCAGGGCTGGGTAAGACGATGCCCATCCCCATGGCTCGCTGGCCCATGTCTGTCCCGCAGCCCCACACTCACCCTGCCTGTGGTCACCTTGCAGCTGGCGGGCTACGAGGCTGCCCTGCCCATCAGTGAGAAGTCCAATCCCATCACTCGGGAGCTGGACCGGGCTGACCCCGCACAGATCGTCCAGCTGCTGAAGGAGTGTGATGCTGAGATCTTCCAAGAGGAGGAGGAAGCCTTGCTCAACTACAAGGTACCTCAGGGCCCAGCCTGATACCTCCTGCTCCCTTGCAGCCATCAGCCCTTGCTCTGCAGAGTGGGTGCCCAGCAGGAGCCATCCTGTGGCACCTGTTGGTCAGCAGCCTTCCTAGGGAAGCCTGGTCCCCAGCCCTGGCATGGTCACTCTGAGGAGATACCAGCCCTGCTGCAGGGTGGGGAAAGGGCCACCCCAGCCCTGCACACCCCTCCCCTCGGGCACCGTGGGCTGGGTGTTCTGGCAGGTCCCACAGTGCCCTTGTGCCCCAGCCCAGATCTTCCTTCCCAGAGGATGTACAGCCAGTCGGTGCTGAAGACCATGACCATCATCATCAGCAAAGTGCAGGAAGTGCTGAAGGTGAGGAGCTCCTGTGTGGTGCAGGGCTGCCAGCATGGCCATGCCAGCACAGTGCAGGGCTGCAGGCTTGGCACAAGGGCATCTTCTGTATGGGGCCTCTCTGGGAGCCCACCAAGGCCAGGAAGGCAATCACAGCCCTCATGCAAGAGCTACCTTCTGCATGGTGGCTGGGACATCCAGCACACGTGCCCTGGGCTCTGAACCCACTCTGCCCATTCTGCAGGACCCAGAGGATGGTCTCATTGTCCTGAGTGGCAGTGGCACATCGGGCAGGCTGGCCTTTCTCATTGCTGTGAGTAGCTCCTCTCTGCTTTCTTTTCTCTGCTATGTGCTGGGATGGGGATGGAGCCCAGCCTCTATGTGTGCTCCTGCCCCATCTTCTGAGGCCACCCCTTCCTCAGGGACCTTGCTCCAGTAGTGCCTGCTGCCCTCAGATCAACAGCACAGCCTTCTCTACCTCAGGTCTCCTGGAAGGTCTGTGGAGCCAAGTGTGGCACCAGACATAAAGGGGTCAGCGGATGCCTGAGAAAAACCATAGGACATCCTGGGGGCTCTGGGTGCTTGCAAGCCACCCAGCAGAAGGCCTGACAGAAGCCTGAGGGGCAGGGTACACTGTGCTGCTCCAGCGGAAACTCCCTTGTGTTGTGGTTCCCATTTACAGTCCCCATTTCTCTTTATTATAGGCAAACTGGAAGCCACTGCAGGCAGTTATAAAAATACCCCTTGGTGGTTTCTGAGCAGAGTTGGTGACTGGCTTGGTGGAGGGGTTGTCTCCTGGGTCTGTCACTTTGGTATCGGTCTTATCTGGCCCTCACATGCTGTGTGGCCTTGTGCATCGCGCTGGCCAGGGAGCTGCCAAATTAATCGATGGCTTTTTTCTTTGTGTCCTGTGCTTTTTTAATGTAATGCTTCCCTCTCTGTCATCAGATTTCCTTTAACAAGCTGCTGAAAGGCCTGGGTCAGCTGCCCCGTTACACACACATCATTGCTGGAGGAAACAGGTAAGGGACAGCCCCCAGTTTGGTCAGCCCTGCACGTGTGCCATGGCTCCAGCAAGCAGAGGGCTGGTGGGTGGCTTCCCAGCTGGGAAGGCAGCAGGACACCTGCCTCGATGGACAGCCAGGTCCAGTGCACTCCAGCCTGGAGCTGTCCTGAGCCAAAGCCATTGCAGAGCAGGACTCTTTGCAAGGGGCTCCAAGATCAGCGGGAAATTGCCACCAGGGGGAAGGTTTCACATGAAATTTAGCAGGGAGCAGGATCAGTCCCAGATATTCTCAAGGATTCAGCAGTAAATATACCATTAGTATTCACAGTAGGTGTGGGCAACAGCTAGTGGGCAGGGTTAGTAGCAGCCCTCAGGTTAGCAACCCTCCAGCAGGACTCTCACAGGACTTCATTTAGAAGAGTAGAGTTTTGCACTTGGGAAAGACTAACCCCATGTACCAGTAGAGGTTGGGGACTGCCCTGCTGGAGAGCAGTGTAGGAGAAAGGGACCTGGGGGCTCTGGTGGACAGCAGGATGACCATGAGCCAGCAGTGTGCCCTCATGGCCAAGAAGGCCAATGGCATCCTGGGGTGTATTACAAGGAGAGTAGCAAGTAGGTCAAGAGAGGTCCTCCTGCCCCTCTACTCTGCCCTGGTGAGGCCACATCTGGAGTATCGTGTCCAGTTCTGGGCCCCTCAGCTCACTAGAGACAGGGAACTGCTTGAGAGAGTCCAGCGCAGAGCCACCAAGATGATGAAGGGAGTGGAACATCTCCCTGATGAGGAAAGGCTGAAGGAGCTGGGTCTCTTTAGCTTGGAGAAGAGGAGACTGAGGGGTGACCTCATAAATGTCTATAAATATGTCAAGGGCGAGTGTCAGGAGGATGGAGCCAGGCTCTTTTCAGTGACGTCCAATGACAGGACAAGGGGCAATGGGTACAAGTTGGAACATAGGAGATTCAATAAAAATATTAGAAAAAACTTTTTCACAGTGAGGGTGACAGAGCACTGGAACAGGCTGCCCAGGGGGGTTGTGGAGTCTCCTTCTTTGGAGACATTCAAAAGCCGCCTGGACGCGTTCCTGTGCGACCTATTGTAGGTGATCCTGCTCTGGCAGGGGGGGCTGGACTAGATGATCTTTGAGGTCCCCTCCAACCCCTAACATTCTGTGATTCTGTGATTCTGTGACCTGGAGAAGTTACATAAGGTTCAAGAGCAAGGAGTAAAATAATGAATATTCTGGTTAGAAATAAGGTAGGAAAATAACCTCTGGCAACTCTGCTGGCTGCTCAGTTCACAGTCTCTCAACAACATCATGATGGACCCTACCTTGAGAACTGTTCTGAGGACCAGAGTTTTTTGGTGTGTGTCATACATAGGAAGAGCTGTGAGCGGGCGGTGCAGTCAGGACCCCTCTTGGATAAGTGTCTGTCACAACATGATCTCTGGGTTGATGGGGACCTTGGCCCCGGTTGGGGCATGCTCCAGGCTCTAACTGCTCAGCCCCAGTGGTGAACCCAGGAAGCCTTGGGGCTGGACACGGGCTCTTTCCTCCCTGCTCCCTTCTCCTCTGAGCTGATTGCATTCAGATGCCAGGAGAAGGCAAGAACAATGCCTAATAGGTGGGTGGAACAACTTCTAAGCAGCAGCTCCTTTCTCCCTACAAGGAGACTCCAAAGGCCAGGCAGAAAAGGAGCCTGGGGCTGGTCTGCCCGGGCTCCAGCAGACTGGAGCTGGCTCTGCAGAGTGGCCTGCTGCTTGCAGCCTGGAGAGGGCTCTGTAGAGACCGACAATGGCTACTGGAGCCTGTGGATCATAGCCTACATTCCCCACCCAGGTCCAGGGCACCCAGTGCTGTGCCTGGTCAGAGACACCTACTTCTGCTGATTTGATCAAACTCAAGTTTGGTGCATCGTATTAAGCCAGAGTCCTGCTTTTTGGTCAGTGAAGCACCTGTGCCAGCAGCGGATGTGGATGTGTGGGCTGCCTGACCTGATGCTATACAGAATAGGTCCAGTCTTGCCCTGGAGGAAGGGTCAAGGGGCTGCGGGTGTTTTGGTTTGTGAGGAGGGAGTGTCTGCCAGCACTTCTGCTTTGTCCGGGGGAAGATCCAGCTTTCCCCATGGGTGACTGCAGTGTGGCTCCCTTCCCTTGCAGATCCTTGGTGATGTCCCAGGAGGGGCTGGAGGACAGTGCTCTACTGGGGATTGAAGAGCTGAGGAAGGTGAGATCTGGGGGTGGGGAAGAAGGAAGAGAGGTCTGATTGACCCTTGACTTGTACAAGAACTGGCCTGGAGGATAAAGTCACCGAGGACTTGGGGTGGTGGGGAGATCTGGAAGCAGGGCAGTGGTAAAGTGCAGAACAAGAGTCAGCACACCCAGGTTCCTGCTTGCGCTGTGTCTCAGGTGAGCTCTCTGCTGTCCCAGTGTCTGGAAGAGTGTGATGCAAAGGCCCCTTGTCCACCTTTCCTAGCAAGGATGGTGGCTCCATTGAGAAGCCCCTTTTTTTCCATTCCTGGCTGCACCATCCCTCCTTCACCAGGGTGATTCAGAGCCCCTTGCCAATCTAATAACAGGGAGGAACGTTTTTTCCCACTAGCACAACAGTTTCTCCTTTTTTCTCCCGCCTCAGGTCTGTGATGGGAAGAAGAAAGTGGTTTTCATTGGCATCTCCTGTGGTTTATCTGTAAGTGATGACAGCAGATTGGCTGGGAGCAAAACAGGTTCACAATGCTGATGTAGAAGAGGGCAGCTGCAGGCGGGCAGGGTGAGGACAATCGGTGGCCATTAAACATGGTGGAAGCTGCAGGTGGCTGTCTTGGATAGGTTTTAACATCTTAGGTACCTGGACTGGGATTTCATCACTCCTGCCTGTTACTGAAGGATGGATGCTGTGGTCATTTGCCCTTAGGAAAAAAAAATGTTTAATATAAGGGTGGTTGATCACTGGAACAGGTTGTCCAGGGAGGTAGTGGAGGCCCCATCCCTGGAGACATTCAAGGTCAGGCTTGATGGGGCTCTGAGCAACCTGACCTAGTTGGAGACGTCCCTGCTGACTGCAGGGGGGGTTGGACTAGATGGCCTTTAGAGATCCTCTCCAACCCAACACATTCTATGATTCTATGATTCTTTGCCATAGGTTACCAGCTGGTACAAGACAGACAGAAACTCCTGCAGACCTTTAAAAGTGTCTTCAGATACTGCTCCCCCAGCGTGACCGCTGCACTCCCTGTTTCACATTTGTGTACAGTTTCAGTGGAGCCAGCAACTCCTTCGTGCACAAAGTTCAGTGTGATTCATATCTTACCACAAAACTAAATGAAGTTTAAAATAAAATAGCATTAATTAATTAAAATAGCGTTAATTAAGTTTAGGAATAAAACACCAGGTGTGATTCTCTACCATGCAGCACCTTCCCCTGCTGGTGCAGTAGATCTTACCCTAAACCAGAGTTTGTCAGCTCGGGGAGTTGTGTGTCCCAGTTTATCCCGTTGTGCTCTGGACATTTGCTTGTTTTCCCATTCCTCTTCCATAGATGGGAATTGATCTCCTCCTGCTTGCAGCCACAGCACGTGCAGTGCCAGGGGCTTGGCTTAGAGCCTGGCATCATTTCTTTCCAATGTTCTCCAAGGCTCCACTGACATCCCTCCATCCCAACAAAGTATCTGTCTTGTACTGAGCTTATCTGCTTGACTTTGCCCAAGAGCCAAAAGATTTGTCCAGACATACCTCTGTGAGTAAGATGTGCTCCTCTGTACCTGTCACCAGTCCAGGGGCTTCCTGGATTGCAGGAGCTTGGTCAAGAATCTGGATTGATTTCTGGCTTTCCGTTCATAGGGGTCTTTGTGACATTAAGAATTTGGGGCTGTCTCTAACATACTCTGCATGGGAGAGGGCTTCACCGTCTTGCTTTGTTCCAGGCTCCATTTGTGGCAGGGCAGCTGGATTTCTGCATGAATAATCTGGATATCTTCCTGCCAGTTCTGCTGGGGTTCAACCCTGTCAGCATGGCCAGGTAATGCCTGCGCAGACTTGAGGGACGGCAGAGGAGGGTTCCACCATTATACTTCACCCTGGAGACAGGTCCCTGCCAGGTGCTGGTCCTCCAACCCAACCCAGAGAGTTCAGGTCTGCCTGCACTGGGCTACAGATGAATGCCAAGGGGACTGTCACTCCCTGGACAGCCTGGAAGAGCAGGGCTTGGCTGGCAGAGGTGGGCAGGGCAAGACTGGCAGAGGGAGGGAAGGTCTGAGGACTTTGTGGGGAAATGGGATTGTTCTAGATAAACAGCTCCTGAAGGGTGTGTGGGCAAGGGCAATCAGGAGCATCTGAGGGCAGGCCAGGACCACCTGCTGTAACCCTGTGTTGCTGAAGCTCTGTGGGAGCAGAGCTAGGAGAGATCTCCCATCTCTTGGAGGGATTAGATCCCCAGCTGATAAAAGCAGACTGAGAGCCAGGATGGCCCCAGACTATCCCCAGCTACTTGGCCATAGCACACAGCACAGAAAGCTTCGTTGTGGGACGGGGAGCCTTGAAGCAGTGGTGCAGATTTATCTCCCTCATGCAGTACAGCCCCACAGGGACACGAGACCCTGAGCAGGTGACGCATCTTCTTTGCATGTCTCCTGCAGGAACGATAAGATTGAGGGCTGGCACTCCACTTTCCGCCAGGTTGCTGAACGGATGCAGAAGCTGCAGGAATCGCACAAAGCCTTCATCCTCAACCCTGCTGTGGGGGTGGGTAGTGCTCCCCACCAACACTGGTCTCCTCAAGGATGGCACCTGACTGCTTCTTTGGGGTGGTGTCTCCACTTTACAAGGATGTTTCTTATTTTCCACAGGGTATTATGATGAGAAAGGGCCTGGGCATCATGGAAGACAAGGGGGAGGTGGGGTGGAAGGCAGATGGGCTAGCAGACATGTATCTCTGTGGTGTTAATCTTTGGGTAAATTATGAAGGCATTCACAGCCCTCAGCCCCAGCAACATCTCCTCTCCTCCCAATCAGTCTGGGCTCTTACCTTATGACAGATCATGCTGCTTCTGTGTAATAATGTTAAAAGAAGGTGCAAGAGACAGGGGATTTAGTGTCCTGCCAGCTGTGGAGGACAGTTTCCTCCTCCCATTGGCATGGCTCCATGGCCTCCACCCTCACTAACACCATGCTGCGACATCTGAAGTCCTCCACAGTAGATGAGCCCAGGCAATATACCACCACATCACGTTTTGTGTCAGGACACTAGTGGGGCAAATTGCAACAAGCATGTGCTGTCCTGCAATTCTCTAGCTTCCCTGTTCCACAGGACACATGTGCCACCAAGGGGAGGTGCCCAAGCAGGAATGTTTGATGGCTAATACCCACGCACTATTCCTCTCTTTATCCCATTTCATCAGCCTGAAGGCATTTGTGGCTTTTCATGGATGAAAGGTGGAAGTGCCACCAAGATCCTGCTGGAGACCGTGCTGCTGGCAGCCCACAAGACAGTCTCCAGGGAGAGTGAGATCTCTGAGAAGTGAGTGTTGGGTTGCTGAGCACTGGCAAGCAACCAGGCAGGTGGCCTCCCCAAGACACACGGCGCTTGTCACGGCAGGCACTGAGCTATGGAAAGATCCCTCTGGCTGGCTGCTGCTTCTTGCTGTGAATGGCACCAGGGCTGGCCTCTTTCCAGAGAGGACACAGCATCTGGTTTGCCTGGGTGCAGGGGTTCCTGTGTGGGCTGACTACACCCTTCCTCTGTCCAGGTGCCTTGTGGAAATCCTGAGAACCTATGAACGGGCACACAACGTCACCTATGCTCAGAGCAGGAAGATAGCTGCTCTAGTGAAGCAAGCAGGCACGAGGTGAGGAGTCCTGTCTGTCCTCTTCCACCCAGAGTAGCAGTGCTGGCTTTAGGGCCGCAAGAAAGGGTTGGGGTGCCCATACACACAGCTCAAGCAAAAGCCAGTGAAGTGGCTGGCTCTGCAAGTGTCCAGAGAAGAAAATTGCACAGAAAGTGCAGGAAGCAAGTTCCACCATAGCCTGTATTTGTGTTTTGACAGCAGATCCTCTTCTATGTTCCCCATGCCCTGAGGATGTTGGTAGTTCCACAGGTCTCATAGGCTGTGTTCTTCTGTCCATATCTTACACACCTCTGGTCACCCGTCATGGGATCTCCCTACCCCAGACCACTTCCCACCTGCTCACCCAGTGTTTGGCTCTGCAAAGCTCCCAGCACTGGCAGCCAGTGACCACCTTGTGCTATGCCTTCCCCAGTCTGCAGAAGAAGGCCTGTGTGTACATGGTGGGCTGGCACACGCTGGGTCTCATTGCCATCATGGACGGTGTGGAGTGCATCCCAACCTTTGGGGCAGGTAAGAGACTATGCTGTGTGCAGAGACCGGGCATTCCTCTGGGTGTGGAATGTCCTGAGATCTGGCTGAAGGGCAAGGGTTGGACAGCAAGAGCAAGGGACCACTGATAATTGTGAATGACTTGAGGAGAACCCTGAGATCACATCCCATCCAGCAAGATGTTGTCATGGAACCTAGATCTACCCCTATCCTCTGTCCTGGTGTTCCTGCTACAGGGCCCCGCACATTTGCCATTCACTTCCCCCCTTGGCTTGTTTGCCTGTTTTGCTGTCATTTTCTCTGCAGACCATAAGGATGTCCAGGGCTTCCTGATTGGGGACTATAATGACATCTTTAATAAGGAGATGGACATAACAGCACAGGTAAGAGCTGGCTTTTCATGAGCAACAGGGAGTCCCAGGCTGATGGAAGCAGGAGGGCTGTGTCTTGCTGGCTGGTGGCCCTCTGTGTCTCCTGATAATGTCAGCCTGCTGTGCAGGACTGCTGCGCTGTCAGTCAGTGGATTCCCGGGGAGGATAAAATTCTGCACACTGTGAGACCCGGCTGGTTACCTGCAGCCTGAGTCCCCACAGGTACCAGACAGACATGCTGCAGCAAGCCTGGGGGCCACCAAGCTGGCCAGGGGCTGGAGTGGAAGATGCATAAGGAAGGACAAGAAAGCCAGCTTTGCGCAGCTGGGAGGAGGCAGACAGGGACCTGAGTGTCCTTCTCAGCTAGCTAACAGGGGAGCAAAGCAGGCAGAGCCTTGAGGGCACCAGGACAGGACAAGAGGCTGCAGCACAAGCTGGGAAACAGGAAATTACCGTGAGATACGAGGAGAAGTGTTATCCCTGTGAGCACGGTCAGGCACTGGATCAGGGCTGGAGAGGGGATCTTTCCCTGGTGAAAGCACACATTGTCAGGACATGGTTTTGTGCCCTGGTCCTGTTGGCCCTTCTCTGAACAGGGGGGAGCAGATCATGAGTCTTGTCCAGACACAGGGGAAGCGGATGAGGCAGGAATGGGGCACTGGGACATGCAGCACTGTAGGAGGGTTGCTGTCCATTGCCCAGGGCAGGAGGAAGGTGTGCAGAGCTGGATGTCATGCTTCAGGTTACTGCCATCCATTGCCTTGCTCTAGGTGTCCTTCAAGTTGGTATGGAGGAGCTTCACAGCAGTGAGTGGAGTGGGGAGGCTACATAACCACTGTTGTCTGAGGAGCAGTTGTACACGCAGAGACAACTGGTCCTGCTATGAAGGGGCTGCAGAAGCACTGATGCCTTAGTAAGGAGTAACTGCTCTTCCTGCAGGGCCCACAGTTTGCTTTCTCTCAGGAGGAGTTTGTGAAGATGATTCTTCCCTCCCTGACAGAGCTTGACACCGTCCTCTTCCTCTTCACGCTGGACGGTGAGGTGTGGTGGGGGCCAAAGGGGCTGCTGGCCGTACCAGGGATGCTGCAAGAAAGGGGGTGGCTGTTGGGGCTGCTGTGACCTTTTTGGGTTAGAAGACTGGGTCACTGAGCAGGCAGAGAGCTGGGATGAGGAGCAGAGGGTTCCACCTGGGGCAATATTTGTACTGGAGAGTGTGGAGGGGTGTGAGTGAGGGGTGCGTGGGCACGCGTAGGGGCCACGTGGGATCAGGTTTGCGCCTGTCAAAGGCTCCTGTCTGTGTGTGCACACGTGAGGGGCACACGTCCGGTGTGAACGGCCTGCGGCTGGGTGGGGAGGGCATATGCGCAGTGTGAAGAGGTTGGTGTGCTGGGAGGGCGTGGGCGCAGAGCGGTGCACGTGGGCCGTGTGTGTGCGTGTGCCATGGCTGGAGACAGCCAAGAGCTGGGGTGTGAGGGTTTCGTGTGGGCATAGCCATATGGACCGTGGGCATGGGCGTGTGTGGGGGGCACAGAGGCAGGTGTGGAGATTATGTGCATGTGGACATGTTTGTGTGTGCGAATCCTCTCTGCATGTGGTCATGCAGATGCAAGTGGGGGGTGTGCAGATGTGCGCAGATGTGCTAGTTGCTCTCACTGGGCTCCTGGAGATGGGCTGTTCCCTCATTTCTCTGCCAGTTCCTGGAGGCTAACCCTGAGCTTTCTGTCTGCATCTCTCTCCTTCTTGCCTCAAGATGACCTCGCTGAGGTAGAGGAACTGGTGATTCAGGTGAAGGAGAAGACATCCAACATCCAGGCACTGTCTCATGCCACAGTTGGGCAATACCTACCGGTAAGAGGAAGAGAGACTTTGTCCTGTTGGGGATGCGAAGGATAGAACCGCAGGGCATGCCCATGCCACTGTGATCTTGTGTCTAAAGCACATGGTGGAACAGAGACTGCACAGGATCACAGAATCACAGCATCTCTGAGGTTGGAAGGAACTTCTTGAGGTGATCTAGTGCAGCTCCCCTAGCCAGAGCAGGTTTCTCACCTTTTGGATTCTTTTATATCAGCACTACCTTGGAATGAGAGGTCAAGAGACATTCTGACCACAGGCGCCATGTCCTGAGGGCTGCTCTGCCCAGTCTTTGGGTTCTCAGGGGAGAAAAGTGGCTGAGCAATGGTGTGCTGCTGCCCCTTGCTCCCTCTGACATTGGTATGTCACTGTAATTGCTGATGTGGTGGGGCACGACGCCCCATTCCCACCTGCCCGCAGAGCTCCTCTTCCCTTACATGTCTATCCCACTCCCTAACCCTGTCAGCACTGAGCCCCATCGCTTCCCCAACCACCAGTGCTTGTGTTCTAGGCTCCTGGATGTGTCAGCAGGGTAGAGGAACTACAGGAAGGGGAGCTGGGTTGTCATTGCTGTACAAACAGCTTTTCTCCCCTTTTTCCCACCAGGCTTCCCTCAAGAAGCTGTTCCCTGCCATCATCAGCATCACATGGCCCATACTGTTCCTGGAGTACGAGGGAAATTTTATCCAGGTACCACCCTCAGGCTGCTTCACTCTGAGAGACACCACCTTTATTTGCCAAGTTTAGATCATTGCCACCAGGCCACATCTGTGGGGAGCTCCCTGCCATGCCACAGAGGCAACACAACCTTCCTGCCTAAGCAGGGCAGGCATGTTCTCTGAGAACCAATGCAGGCTACAAAAATGGCACAGGAGCTGCCTTGTGGTGTCTCAGGCTTGTGCTGGGCAGATGAGCCTCCTGCACAGAGCCCCACATCGTGGGGGCCTGCTTCTCAGCCTGGACATCCACCTCTTGGTGACAGCTTCTCCCTGTTTCCAGCTGGTAAGAGTGGGCTGGGAAGCCAGAGCCATGCAGATGTGGGCAATGCTGCTGTGGTACCTTGGCCATCAGCTAGCTTGTCCTGTTGATGGTCTGGGACAGCTCCTGTCCTCTGTGCTGCCTCGTGGCCCTGGGCTCTCTTCAAAGAGAGTATTGGGTGCAGAGGTGGTTGCAGACCTTGTTGGCAGACTCCTTGTTCCTCTAGATCATTATTCCTTGTTTTGCACAGAAATTCCAGCGGGAACTCAGTACCAAGTGGATTCTCAACACAGTCAGCACCGGGGCCCATGTCTTGAAGGGCAAAATCCTCCGCAACTGTATGGTGGACCTGCGGATCGGCAACTCCAAGCTGTTCTGGAGGGCAGTGTCCATCCTGCAGGTACCTGAGCTCCTGGGCAGCAGCACGGTGACAAGCAGAGGTCTCTGTGTTGGGGCCCTGAACCCCAGAAGCAGAGGGGCCTTGAGGTGAGAAGATACAGAACATGCTATAAGAAAAGGTGGAGGCCAGGCTGTTACCTGGGAGGACGGAGCTCCAGGCAAGGACATTTGCTGGATGTTGCTGTTTGTCGTTGGACAAACTAGCATCCTGTAAAAAGGGCAGGAAGCAACCACCTCCCCTTTCCTGGCAGTTTCTGTTTCTAGTGTCATGGTGATGAACCTGGCTCTGATCCCAACAGAGGCCGAGGGGATGTCTGGCCAGCTCTGCCTCCTTTCTGGCCTCTGACACCCTGCTGAGCTGGAAGCCAAGGAGGGAGATGTGAGGACTCTGAGCAGAGCCAGAAACCTACCTTCAGAGTTAACTGACTGGCTTTACCAGGGCTCTAATGGCTTCTGAGGCAGGTTTCTGGGGGACCTAGAAACTTCTGGAACAGGTTGGACCCTGCACCAATCTGTTGCGAGGTCTCCATTCTAGGAGATACTCAAACTCAGCTGCACAGCCCTGAGCAACCTGCTTTAATGGGAACTGCTTTGAGCTGGAGGATTGGATCAGCGACCTCCAGAAGTCTCTTCCCAGCCAAGATTTTAAGACTCTGTGAGGCAAATGAGACACCACTGTCTGATGCTGCAATACCAAAGCAATGGGAGCCATTACAGGGGCCCAGAGAACAACTGGTTCTTGCCTGTGCCAGCACATGCCCTTCTCCGCATCGTCTGTCTTCCCTGGACATAGGCACGGACACGCGTGTGTGTTCACGCAGCTCTAACCACTGCTGGTTGTGGCTGTGCATGGGGTCATTTATGTTAACTTGGTCTTCATGGTGCAGCGGTGTGGGCCATCTCTCTCTCCTGGCTCTAACATGCAGCGTTCTTCCCACAGCGATTCACAGGGCACTCGCAGGCCCGGTGTCTGGACAGCCTCCTGCAGGTTATCTATGACTCTGAGGTGGTGCTAGATGACCTCCGCAACAAAGACATCTCTACACACATTCTGGTAGCAACTGAAAAAACCAAGGTAACTGGGATCCTGTTTGCCACTCACATGCCCCATCCCTCCCTTTACAGTGCAGGGCTTCAGGACACCCAGCCCCCGCCCACGTAGATGCTTTTGTGTCAAGCATCAGCTGAACACCCCACCATGCGCAAACAGGGGAACTGGCTTCCGAATGGCAGCCTGAGCAGAGACAGCAGAGAAGCAGCAGCGGAGCCTTTCCCTGGCAGGCTGGGGAGGCAGCGCCAGTGGGCAGGGAGCTCTTGGCTCTTGGGCTCATGCGAGAGGGGCTCCCCATGGCATGGCTTCATGCAGGGGTGCTGGTGTCCACTGGGTGTCTGGGTAGTTGGGGCGGTCCAGCAGATGCTCTGATGTTCTCTCTGCTGTCCTTGCAGGTTGTCCCCACAGCTCTCTTATGCTTGTTGAGGAACTGCTCAGTGCAGGAAGCCCGAATGCGCCTGGACACCTCCCATTCCATCCGTGCTGCCATTGAGTCTTCACTGAATGCCCCGGGGCACAAACGGGGAGCAGACGTATCCGATGCTGCAAGCAGGATCACATAGTAAGCAGGATCCTGACTCCAAGGAGCCTCAGGGAGGATTTTGGGGTTTGGGTTGGTCCAGGCATATCCTCCAACTGGGCAGCCACACTGTCTTCCAGCTGAGGAGGCTTTCTGATGCCCTGAACAAGAGCAGCAGCTGGGGGTTGTAGATGAACCTTCACAGCAGTGGGAGGGAATGGGGTCATATTCTGGAGTCTCCTGCTTTGATCTAGGTTACTGGTTCTCCTCAGGTGAGATGTTAGCGTCTAGGGACCTGCTATGAGGGTTCAGACTTCACCAACACCCGAGACTGCTCTGAGACAATCCAATCTGCAGACTGTAGGGTAGGCAGATGCAGGTCATGGTTCCTAACTGCTTGGGGAACTGAGGTTCAGAGCTGTAATCTCTTAGAGCAACACTTGTTCTCCCTGGGTATGTAGGAGAAGCACAGGACTGGAAGTGACCACTGAATCCAGCCTCTGCTGTATCATCCCTTTCATTACCTGGTTAAGATTCTTCACAAAGGCAATTTGATTTCTCATTCCCTTGTTTACTACTGGAGATGTTCACACCTCACGCCTTTTAGGACTGCATCACTCTCACTTGTTTTAGCCTAAACACCCTAATGGCCAGCGAACACTGACCACTTGAATGAACAGATGGAAGTCATGTGGTTGCTCAAAGCCCCATCCAATCTGACCTTGAACACTTCAAATGATGGGGCATCCACAGCTTCTCTGGGCAACCTGTTCCAGAGTGTCACCACCCCCATCATAAAAAATTTCTTCCTCTTGTCTGGTGTAAATCTACCCTCTTCCACTTTAAAACCATTGTCCCTTGTCCTGTCACTACAGGCCTTGGTTAAAATTCTCCATGTTTCTTCAGAGCCCCTTGATAAACTGGAAGGCCACAATAAGGTCTTAGTCCCTGGCCACTTACTTCCTAGATCATGGGGGGGAAATTTTGGACACCCCAGTGTTAATGCAGATCCCTATGGGATTCTCCCAGTGGCCTCACTCCCCAGAAAATGCCAAAGGTCTCTTCCAAATGCTTCCTCTAACTTCCAACAAGACAATCATCCTGTTCAATGCAAGTCTCACTTTTTAAAGTGGTCTGGGTGAGGGACCTTGCCAAAATCTTTTGGAAATTCAAGTAGCAGATGCAGCAAGAAATAGTTGAAGATATGTGGAAAAGTCTTCTGTTGAGGTTGAACTGCTCTCAAAATAAACAGACGCATGAAGTCTGCCTCCCTCTCGCACATGTCCAGGTGCCTCCCTCAGGCCCCACATCCTTCCTTTGCACATTACTCCCCCTCTGTCCTAGGACCCTTGCTGCCACATGGGCTGGTCTCTGCTTTCCTCGAGGTGAGGCAGCTGCCCACAGAAACAGCACCATGTCCACCCTCCATCTGCGCGGGCAGCACGCAGCTCTAAGCGCCCATGTGCGACGCCCGGCCGGCCGGGCTGCGGCTGCCCCAGGACGGGGCCACCCAAGGGCAGGCTAAGTCCAGGCTTTGCTGTCCACCAAGGGCAGGTGAAGTCCAGGCTTTGCTGTCCACCACGGGACGTTCAGGGTCCAGCCCATGCTGCAGTGCACAAAGGCCCGAGGGCCCTCCCTGCTTGTGAGGAGGAGCAGCTGGAGGAAAGCTGAGAGCACTGGCCGCAATTTCCCTGAGCTTTTATTCAGTTTGTTTCTCCGTTCACGGTTAGTCTATGTTTAAATAAAGGCTTTAACTGGACAACAAACAGCTCTTACCTGCTGCTGAGGTGCAACTGCACTTTTTAAAAACAAAAGCCCCTGATTTAGAAGACGTTTGAGCATAATTCAGACAGATTTTTGGACCCGATACAACATGCACAAAAAGGGATGTTGCGCTAATTATCCTCTCAGTGGAGCTGCCCAATATAACCGCTCCACCCCCCCAGTCTCCCTGTTAATCCTGCTGTATTTTAATTATGAAGCTGACCTACTTAATTTTGAAGCCAGCTGGTCCTTCATAGTCAAGGAATGCTTTGAGAAATGCTGTCATGCTTCGTGCTGGTTTCATTACTAGCACCACAGTCAAGCAGCGTCCCAGGGGATGTCCCCCCTCCCACCATACGCTCACCATGCAGGACTCTGAGCAAGTGTTGAGGACCAAACTGGTGCAAGCGCTGGTCCCAGCCCTGGCTCTGCTCCCACACACACTGCAGCTGCACGGCAAGACATCCAAGTTAAGAGATGACACTACTGGAAGGAAAGTGCAGCAGTGGAAGAGCTCGCCTGGCAGAGGTGTGGTGTCCTCATCCATGGAGATCTTAAAAGGCAGGTCGGATGTACTCTGTCCTGATGCCGCTCTACAGCCAAGCGTGTGACGTGCTGCAGGGACGCACACCCGCGTGCCACACGCAGCAGTCAGGCCGTTTCACGCAGGCAGGAACGACAAACTGCTGCTGCTGTCTCTGCGTAAGGCGCTTCCCCTGTTCCACAGCTCCTGCAAATCTCGACAGAGCAGCTCCATTGCTTTGGACATTCAGGCATCATTAAACCAGCTCAAACATCTCTACATATGCTGTATACACATACAATATGTATATATACAATGCTGATCAAGAGCTAAAGGGCTGGGGGTCAAGAGGATGGGGCCAGACTCTTGTCAGTGGTGCCCAGCAACAGGACAAGGGGCAATGGGCACCAACTGGAACCTGGGAGGTTCCACCTGAGCAAGAGGAGAAACTTGTTTGGTGTGAGGGTGTTGGAACCTGGCCCAGGCTGCCCAGAGAGGTTGTGGAGTCTCCTTCTCTGCAGAGATTCCAAAGGTGCCTGGACACGATCCTGAGCACCCTGCTGTGGGTGAGCTGCTGGAGCAGGGGGGTTGGATGAGATGATCTCCAGAAGTCCTTTCCAACCCCCACTGTGCTGGGATTTTGGGATTCTGTAAAGCTCTAGCATTGGATAACTTGCAGGGAAGGATGGTAAATAATCTGAAAAGTTCTCTGAATTATTATTAATGGCTTTTAACAATTCTTGGAACAATGGGGAAATCATTGAGGATTAAGAAAAAAACCACAACTCCCAAAACAAAATAAATTCTCCCTCCTCTTCCAAGAGAGGAAACACAAACAAAACTCACAGAATCATAGAATCATAGGGGTTGGAAGGGACCTCTGGAGGTCATCTAGTCCAATGCCCCTGCCAGAGCAGGATGACCTAGAGCAGGCTGCACAGGAACATGTCCAGACGGGCCTTGAAACTCTCCAGGGAAGGAGCCTCCACAATCTCTCCAGGCAGCCTGTTCCAGTGCTCTGCCACCCTCAAAGTAAAGAAGTTCCTCCTCATGTTTAAGTGGAACTTGCTACATTGAAGCTTGTGCCCATTAGCTCTTGTCCTGTTACTGGGCACCACTGAAAAAAGACTGGCCCCATCCTCCCAACAGCCACTCCTCAAGTATTTGTACGAATTAATAAGACCCCCTCTCAGTCTTCTCTTCTCCAGACTAAAAAGTCCCAAGTCCCTCAGTCTTTCCTCTTAAGGGAGATGCTCCATTCCTCTAATGATTTTTGTAGACCTTCTCTGGACTCTCTGCAGGAGCTCCGTGTCCCTCTTGAACCGGGGAGCCCAGAACTGCACACGATATTCTAGATGTGGCCTCACTAGGGCAGAGTAGAGGGGGAGGAGAACCTCCCTCCACCTGCTTGCCACGCTTCTCTTGATACACCCCAGGATGCCATTGGCCTTCTTGGCCACAAGGGCACAGTTTGCCCATGGTCAGCCTGTTGTTCACCAGGACTCCCAGGTCTCTTTCCTCAGAGCTATTCTCCAGCAGGTCAGCCCCTCCTAACCTGTACAGCTGCTGGGTGTTATTCCTCCCCAGGTGCAGGACCCTATGCTTGCCCTTGTTAAGCTTCATATGGTTCCTCTCTGCCCACCTCTCCAGCCTGTCCAGATCTTGCTGGATGGCAGCACAGCCTTCTGGCATGTCAGCCACTCCTCCCAGTTTTGTGTCATCAGCAGACTTGCTGATGGTACACTCTATCCTTTCATCCAAGTCATTGAGGAATATATTGAACAGGAACTCCAGTGTCCTGCCCCTGTTTACAGAACGAGGAGCTGGGTGGTCATTAGGAGTACAGCTTATCTGACACCGCCCGGGGAAACCAGCACGTCTGCTGACATTAAAGGGACCGTAAGTAAAACCAACCAACATGGTTTCACAGAGAGCAGTTTTCTGTAAACATTACTTTTTAATGAATTACAAGTCCAGGTTGGTAAAAGTAGCTACTGACACTGTAAATTCTGCAAAGCTTTCTTCTTGGCCTTACACGTTGTACAAGTATTCGCAGAGCACATTAAACGCTAGTTTGTAAATAACTGTAAGTAAGGATTCGTCCTGGAGAATCCCAGAGTCTGCAGCTGTTCGGCATCTTTATCAAGAGTGTTAATGAAATTATAAAACAACCAGAAAGAAAATCTGTGGATTACAAAAGCTGATGGGGAGAACTTATTGCAGCCTTTCAGTATTCAAAAGGGGCCTGTCAGAAAGATAGGGACAGACATTTTACCAGGGCATGTAGTGACGGGACAAAGGACAGTGGTTTAAACTGGAAGAGGACAGGTTTAGATCGGACATAAGGAAGACATTTTTTTTACAATGAGCGTCGTGAGACACTGGCCCAGGTTGCCCAGGGAAGTTGTGGATGCTCTATCATCAGAAGTGTTCACGGCCAGGTTGGATGGGATTTTGAGCAACCTGGTCTAGTGGGAGGTGTCCCTGCCTGTGGAAAGGGGGGCAGGACTAGATAGTCTTTAAAGGTCCCTTCCAACTCAAACCATTCCCTGATTCTACAGGGAAGAATTTTGACCAGGATTTGCAAAACATTAAGCTAACCGAACTCTGAACAGTAAATCCTAGCATGGTAGGCTGCAGTACAATGAGCTGGATTTTACGTGATGTTGTGAACACCCCAATTAAAATACCTTCCTTGAGGCTAATTTTCTCCCCGCTCTCTGAGCAGCAGAGCATGGTCACTGTCATAGTGGGTAGCCAGCCTTAGTCCATCCACAGCAGGATGCAGGTGCTCCTGAGCCGACCACGCTCCCCAGCAGCAGCAGCAGACTGTGCTGGGGCAGCAGTGCCACCACTGAGCACCAGCTTGAGCCAACCCAGCAGACGAACTCCTGCAATACTGATGGACCACAAATAGACTGTTGTATTTTTTTTTTCCATGTGCCATGTTATGTGGGGGAGTATGTTGTTGTAACTATAAAATCCAGGTAGTCATGAAGTATCCACATCTAGAAAGCAGGTCTGGTTAGGAACTCATAAATGACAGTAAATAGGACTCTAGACTGAAATCCACTAAGAAAAACCTCCTTTAATTCATGAGTTTATCGTGTTGTCCATCTACTGGGTGGGAAGGTAGTAAAGACGTGGTCACAGTACAGCTGTGCAGTGGAGTACTGAGGAGACATGGTGCAGACACCTGCAGAGCACCAGAGCATGCAGGACAACCACATGGGCAGGCTGGGCTGGTGTGCAGGCAGGGATGGTACCAAGAACACTACACACGAACAGACAGGAAACCGCATTCTCACACTGGTGACATTTTATTTTGTCGCCTTCTGGTCTTGCCTCTCTTACTGTAAACCTCACGCACCCTGCGCAGAAGTCCACAGTTCTACTTTCAGCACAGCGCAGCGAGGGCTGGTTCCGAAAGACAGCGTCCCTGCCGCGCAGAGATGACAACAGAGCACTGCAGGCTGTTTCACCACCACGCAGGGGTTCATCCCCACGAGACAGACCGTGCTCGGCTGGGGTCTGCTTTGCTTATCATACGGGAGAGGCAGCTCCAGAGAACGCCCTGGCCACACAGCACTTCCCGCTGTCCGGGCCGACGGGACTGCCCTGGTAGTAACACACACGGACACACGCCTGTTCACCGGGCACTGCAAAGGCTTCCCTGTGAATTTCAGCACCAGCAACTTTGGGAGATGGTGAAAATTCACAGGGAGGTAACATAGAGCCATGCTGCCTGTTTTCTTGCCTGCCAAACTGCAAGGAAAAGGTCAAATTTTGCAACTTGCCAGTACAGTGGGTCTTTGGATAACAGAATTTCTGGAGACCCCATTCCCTGAAAGACAAAGGAGGACTGTCTGTGCTGCTGCTTCCTACCAGCTGCTATGACATCTGCTGCATTTATGGAGCACAGAAGATATTCCCCATGATCCAGAGTTCATGCTAACACATGACTTAAAATAACAAACTCTCTTCTTCTAACCTTTTCCACACAGGGAAGCCACTGCTAATACACCCTGTTCACACCAAGGAAGCAGTATGAAAGAGAACAGGTGATATAAGACCACAAAGGTGAAAAAAAGGGCACTATGGGAGCATGGGCATGACGCAGAGCAAAACACTTGGCGAGGCAGTAAGTTTGTTTCCCAAGTGAGTCTGAAACACGTGTGTTCAGAGGGCGGCCCACAAAGGCCATCTTAGTTATTGAGGGTCTCTGAAGGACCAGTGAATCTCCAAAAGGCTGGAGAGTATTTATTCCTCACTGGAAGACCCTCTACACACATTCAATCCCCAGTGCTACAGAAGACAGATACCAGGGGAATGCTGGGCTCCTTACAAGGGTAATAATGACGTCCCATCCCTTCCAAGCAGACCAGAGCTCATGCGCTCAGGTGCTGAGCCTAAACCTCAGTGTATGAACTCAAGACAGTGCCTTGCGCAACAGACTGGAGCGTACACCAGGAAGGGATCTGCTCGTCCGCAGCAGCCTTGCTGACAACAGACACGACAGGTACAGGGCAAGCTGAAGCCTTTGCATTTCGCACCGTGTTGCTTCGCCTGTGTGCATGCTGTGCAAGAAAGGATTTCCCCCCTTAGAGAGACCTGAACGCTGTGTTAGCCAGTCCCTTACAGGGATAACTGCTAAAAAAGAACCCTGATCTCACCCATCCGAAGAAGATGACAAAAGAGACAACTGCTGTACTGGAAACTGCTAAACAAGCAACTAATGTGACCCAAACCGAGACCGTAACCAGAGCAGGAACTACACTGGGTACACTGCTAGTGCCACTGGGAACTACAGCAGGGGGGCAGCCTCTGTACCACAGCTTGGAAGTCTCTCAGAGGCAACAGTTTCAAAAATCAAGGTCACCAAGTAGAACGAAGTCACAGTCCCAAATACATTCAGTTGCTTAAATTAGTGCTGTGGGTTATGAGCCTGACAGAAGTGGGGCTTGTGACTGAAAAAGCTTTAGGATTACTCCTCCTCTTCTTCTGGGGATCTACTTCCGGCCTCGCTTGCGGCTGGTTTTTGGAAATTCGGCTCTCTGTGCAACCTGGGGCTCCCCCTCCTCACTACTCGCGCTCTCATTGTCCACCCGCTGTGGACGACCTCTCTTACTTCTCCTCATTTTTTCAACTCCAGTAGTGGGAAGCTTCTTGGCAGCCAGGGTTCCAGTTCTCTTCTTTTTGCCTCGGGTCAAAGGACGTTTCTTCCGTTGCTTCCTCTGCTCTTCTCTTTGGCGGATTTTCATTAGCTTCTCAAAGCTTTTGGTGGTAGTTGTGTTCACATCAAACCAGTCCTGGAGGGTACAGAAGGCAACAGGTTGGTACCGATGGTGGAAATACCAAATAAAGCCTATAAGGGCTTTTAATCAAGCTGCCTTGTGGGACAAGGGTTTCCCAAAATGTGAGATCTGGAAAGGCAGCTGCCTAACAAAAGCTCTGCTCTTCAGTGCTCCTCCTCAGGTGTTGCTCTGTCTCAGAGGAGTCAGATTTGATTTGGCAATTGCCTGGCTAAAGGCACGGGAAATGCTGAAGAGCTGAACGGAGCAGCAGCAGCTTCGGAAAAGACACGGCACAACACTGGCTTCCCAGACCAATGCATAAGACCAGCTATGTTTAAGGAAATCAAAGGCCACTTGAGTCTAGGACCCTGTTCCCAACAGTGAGCAAGTTAAAAATAACACTGGGGAAGGACCAAACATTTCCTTCCCAAGACACCCTCCCCATCTCCAACAACCTGGTGTTTGAGGACTTCCGTCCTGCCTGCCTTACCTCAGCGTGCACAGAGTTGATGTGATACTTGACCCCACTCTCCGAGATGAACTCCTTCTCACACAGGAGACACTTGTATTTACCAGCCACAAAGTCTCCCTGGCACCAAAATGAAAAAAATCCATCACCAATTGCTGCCTGGAAGGCTGATACACCTACATACCATGTTTGAAACTTGCTGAGATACAGCCCAGCAGTAAGGAGTAGAAACTCTTATTTATATCAGACAGTGCTTTAGCTATGGACACACTGATATTATTGACCAGTTTTGCCCACAAAGCATAGGACTGCTCCGAGATGTAACAAGGTCTCCAGCACTGTACGTGGAAAGAATGCTCTTGTAGCTGTGGATCTAGAGGCAGGACTGCAGCTTCGCCAAAATGCAGGCCATTAAGATGCTTCCTCCTTACCCCAAACAGTGCTCGCAATGGCAACTCCATCAGCACATAGGGTAGCACTCAAATTGTGAGGAACTCAGATTAGCAGATGGCAACAGCTTGAACAAAGAGGTATCTGAGGGGCAGGGACAGTCAGGCTACTGGTATAAAAGACAGCGGGTACAGGAAGGCTACCAACCAAGGTACACGTGCCGAGGTGAGATTTCAGTCCTGAGACGCTGCCATATACGGACTCACAACCCTGAAACAGCGAAAAAAGCATGTCTCAGCAAAACGCTAGTGAGAAACCACTTCTTCCTGCACAAGGAAGTCTTATTCTCTGGAAGACAATCCAAAAGGGATAAGAGAGGTAGAGGGAGGGAGATACCGAGTCTTACAAAGCCAGAAAGCTGCTGCTTAAAAAGACCATTTAAAAAGACTTAAGTTTTCAGTAAATTAAATATTTGCAGTTTCTGAGCACATTTAGACACAATAAAGAGACTCCTGTCACAGGAGCGTCACCCTCTATCAAAAGCCTGAGTAAAACAAGAGTTTGCATTTTGCCTAAAGTGCAGCAGAGATTAATTTCAAACAAAGCCCAGGGACCAGCACACAACACCTCCCTCCCTCCTGCCCTGCTCGTGTACCTAGGGGCACAGAGCAGAAGCACTGCGTCTGGCATCGATGGTCTTGGTTCAAGGGCAGCTTCACAGAGCTTTAGGCACCACGAGAGACTAGGTCATGCTCAGCCGACAGCCCAGACCCTGGAACAGGAGGCAGGTGCAAGACATGCTTCTGGACAACTGGTCAGTGAAAGGGGACAGCGCCATATACAACATTCTGTTGCAACTCTTCTATCTGGAAATGATGCAAACTAGAAAACTGGGGAGAGTGCAGGGTAGGGCAGGGGGAAGGCATTGTCCCTACAACAAACCCAGACAGAAGCCACCACTGACCTCTGCCTATCCAGCAGCATGCATCAAATATACCATCCCTTCCACCAATGAGGCCATTTCTTCTCCCTGTATCCGGCTGGCGATGGCTGCCTGGGATTGTAAGAACCCAAGTGCACATGCACAAGCACCCCAAGACTGAGACAACGGTGCCATGCATGAGTCTTCTGCAGCCCATTTCCAGCTTTCAAGAGAAAACTTGAGCATTGTGCAGACGAAGTTTCCCTACACTTACATTTCCATCTCTACTCCTCCATTCTTCTATAATTAAATTTAGGACACCAGCTAGACAGGCCAGGACATGTAATCTTTCCACTGCTCAAACCTCCACATGGACCAGCTCCCAGCTAGATGTGGAAGCTGTCCCAGACCGACACCATGTTACTGGCTCCGAAGCGGACAAACAGATCCCCAGAGGGATCATCCCTCGGCAGCAGTCCAAACAGAGTCTTGGATACACTAAGCAACCACACTGAGACGGAGCAGAAGTGTTCTCTCCCCGAGAGACAAACCGCAGTTTTGAGGTTGTGGAAAGCTGTTGGCTCATACAGACCTGAAACCTGTCCCCTGGGGGGCTTCAGAAACACTCAAGGATTACCTGATTTGGGCAGTGGACTCTTCGGTACATCTTTATCTCTGTTTTCCATTTGCACAGCACATCTTGACTAAATGTGGGCAGTCCAGGACGAGTATATTTCAGCTGAGATTAAGAGACGGAATTGAAAGCTGGAAGCAATGAAAGCTGGAAGCAATGTTGGCTACACATAGTGCCAGTATGTCCCCTTCTCTCCCAAGTTGTGAGGCACGAGTGCCACTTCTTCTCCTACTCTAACGGCCAAACTCTGTATAACCAATTTTTTCCTGTCTCACTGGCTCTACAAATTTAACTGAATCTGGAAAACCCCCACAACACCAGAATCCAAAACTTTCCACAACTTTGACTATAACAATTCCTCTACATGCTCTTACCCCATTAAAAAAATAAATCATCCTTTTGCCTCGGGTTTCCCTTACAGCCTAAAAGATGCTCCTGGAAACTCTGAAGCCTGATAAATCTCTGAAGTATCACTGCAGGGCAGCATGACCTGCAGCCTACGACTTGCGAGCAACATGCTGCCTCTAACTGTGTTTGTTACTTGTGCTCACTGAAAATTAGAGCAATAGGACTGGAAAGCCATTATAATCTGCCTGGGTAAAATACCTACAGCAGCTGCTACTGCAGCGATACCATAATCTAAGACCAGAGAGAGCACAACCTCATCCCTCCCACAAGATATTACTTCTTCAATATTGGTTTCCATGGGCCACTAAACACTGGCAACAGTGGGTAGATGCCAGCACAAGACTCATCTCATGTGAGGACAGACTCAAACCCTATCGAGCATTTTTAAGGCCTTGTACCTTCCGGTCATCTGGAATCAAGTCTTGCAGAACTTTTCTCTTGGGCCACTCTTTGGCCAGCTCTTCTCCAGCTAGCTCATGGAGATAGTAGATCGCCACCTTTGCAGATCTCCTCTGAACTCTGCCTGCATTGTTTGGCTCCCGTTTTATTTCCTTCAGACTCTCTGTTCTTCTCTCCTCATGGAGGAAAGTGACCTGCATTGAAGGCCAAAGAAGGTGAGCCTCCTTCACTAGTTCCTATTTCAGTTACACTAAACACTGCAAATAGGTGTTCTGCCAAATCCCTCACAAAAACGCTGCTACAGCTGTGGTTCTCTGTCACAGACATAGGACAGAAGCACACCGCACAGCGAGACAGACCCCAAATCTACTCGGGGGTCACAGCAGTAAGGCTCAAGCAGAGAGCTTCACGCAGCCACTGGTCTTCAAAGGACATCACATAATTTGCTGTAAAACCCTATGGACAACAAGCATGGTACTGCCTGTCCTGCTCCAATGTTGGGTATTTTAAGAGCAAAGAAAAGCACCTCGTGAGTTACCCATGTTAGCATCATCCTTTCATGGCAGCAAAAGTCAGGCTGGCCAAAGTTTACTGCTGCCATAGTGATTTACTATAAAAAACTTCATCATAGTCACAGAACAGCAACAGCTGCCTCTGGGAGGAAATTGTCAAGGACAGAATACTCCAGAGACAGAAGAATGCATAGATTTGCTACCCCTAATTACCCACCCAAGTAGCAGACAAAAGCCTACGTGGCTCAAGTACCACCACACTATCCTGATGACTACGGTGATCTGCGCTTACCGGCCCATGCTTCGATCGGAGGTGGTAGACAAGTCCTGCTTTTGATTTGTATGCTTTCCCACAGTGATGGCACTTCATCGCCATCTTCTCCAGCTCAGAAGCAGCCTTCCCGCATTTTTTAACATGATACAGGTATCCCATTATGCTTGTGAAGCTGCCTGTGCAGCCCTGTCAATGCAGAAGAGAAATGCATGGAAGAAAAGATGCTCACAAGTGATCACAAGACCACTGTGTACAGAACCCACAGCTTGCTGACCAAAGCACTGTCATGTTTCCTGCCAGACCAGAGACAATGCGAGAGTAAACTTTAATGTTAGTCTATTCAGACGGACAAAATCTGGGACGAAGAATTGGCTGCAACTGGGAGAAACTGTTAGAACTTCTTTGAAGGTAGCGGGCAACAGAAAATTTCACTATGTAGAATGAAGAAGCAAGATGTTAAATGAGGATGCACAAAACAAAGATTTTCTGATACAAATGGAGGAGTTGGGCAGGAAAAGCGCAAGATTTTATGCTTGGCTGCTGGTCAAGATGTCTAGAATGCAGCAATATTAGGGTGATGGTAAATAAAACATTCAGCTATTCCTAGGATACAACCAGTGGCCACAAAAATAATCTGAGGGCTGAAACCCCTCTGCTGGGAGGCCAGGCTGGGAGAGGTGGGCTTGTTCAGCCTGGAGAAGAGAAGGCTCCAGGGAGACCTTCTGGTGGACTCTCAGGACTTCAAGGGGCCTGTCAGAAAGAGGGGGATGGACTTCTGAGCAGGGCCTGTTGGGACAGGACAAGGGGGGATGGTTTCAAACTAAAAGAGGGAGATTTAGCCTGGAGAGAAGGAAGACACTTTTGATGCTGAGGGTGGTGAGAGCCTGGCCCAGGTTGCCCAGAGAGGTGGTCGCTGCCCCATCCCTGGAAGGATTCCAGGTGAGGTTGGCCGGGGCTCTGAGCAACCTGCTCTGGTTGCAAATGTCCCTGCTCCCTGCAGGGGGTTTGGACTGGATGACCTCAAAAGGTCCCCTCCCACCCAAACCATTCTGTAATTCTATGATACTTTGTCTTGAAAGCATAGCTAGGATCTTGAAACAAATCCAGCTCTGGCCAGCACCAAAGTACATCCAGCAGAACTCCCACAGTATTTTACGTTCATGCATCCGCTGCCGTTTCATTCCAGATACGTAGCAAAATGCAACTTACCTCCCTCGTACATTTTAGTTTTCCCATGCGCTTCAAAACCTTCCGAAGGCGGTCTCGCTCAAGCTGCTCATCCAATTCTCCTCCCTCCTTCACAACTGGCTAAAGCACAGCAGAAAGATGAAAGAAAAACACAGGATGCTCAGCATTTACAGTTCTCCAAGGGAATTCACTATTCAACACGCTACTGAAGGAAAGCTTCTAAAACAACGAAATCTCCACCACTTATGATTTTACAGGAGTGTATCTAATACAATGATCACTCTCTATATCCCAGAACAACTGTATTCTCTATAAAAGGAGTAAATTGCCTGAAAACCACTTTGCAGGCAAGTGTTTTAGCATTTAGATACTTATCTATGAACACAACCTTCATCAGAAATGGTCCCAAACCAGCTCCTGGGAAGAACAAGGGTATATATTTCCAGAATTACTTTTCTCCGCTTCTGCCTCTGGAAGGTACTTACTCATCTCTCTTGTGTGTCTTTAACATTCACTGGTCCTACCATTTCCACTTAGCCTAACTGAAGCTAAGCAGACTAACTGCTTGTAACAGTGATTCATCTGTGCTAAACTACAGCTCAAGTTCTTCTCTGTTCTCTATCTCATGGTGATAATGCATTATTTCCTACGCTACCCAGTGATAATATTACACCTAGACTGAATAAGAAGTTAGAACTGAGTGACAGACCTATTGCTTGGAACCAGAACGCGATCCCTGGCCTATTTCAGTTACTAGTAAATATGTAGGTTCAGAAACCACAGTACTGGGAACTCTGTAGAAGATAACAGTAATGAATTATCTAAACCTTACCCAAACTTCTGAATGACCTTTTCAAAAGTTCTAACTTTTCACAACTACAACAGGAGACATTGCCTTCTTTAAAGTAACCGCAAAGAAGAACAGCAGATTGTAGCGTTAGTACCTTTATAGTAAATAGAGACAAGAACCAAACTGCTTTTACCTGTGAAGGACTAAAATCTATTCTGCTTTAGATGTAGAAAAGCCCATACTTTCTAGAAAAGGACTGACAGTTGCAGCCTAATGAGCAATCTTTTTTTTTTTTTTCTGACTGAGAATGCCTTTTATGTCTGACATACAACCAGTAGAAAGAGAAAATCATCCCCTCTTTCTAAGATGCAGCATGCCTACTGTCTCTCGTAACAGTCTACTGTTTTTTCAGATGTCAAATCTGGAAAAAAAATAGGTAGGCAAGATTGGAACAGCTACAACATTTGAAACCACGCATCATGTTCCATTTGTGTGCACCAGGGAAGGAACAAAATACTGTCTTTCCTATAGGATTTTTAGACACCCAGCAGTTGTGTTACCTGATTGTTATGGTCTGCCATGACATGGTATTTCATCCCTCCTAAGGACTTTAGCTGCTTCCCACAGTGATGACATGTGAACATTTCCTAGAAATAAACAAAATTAAGTCATTAATAAATAAATTAAATTAACCAAAGCAATGGTAAACTCTCTGGGGGGAAAAGGAGCAAGAAAGCAGAACATTTTATCTGGGCCCGGTAACTGTCCATTAAGAACAGAAGAGATTTGATGAAACCTAAAATTTAGGGCGGCAATGAAATAGCTGCACCTTCGTTCATGACCTCAAACTTCCAGCAAAAGGCTCAGCAAGGAGCACCAAGCACAGCCTCTCACAGGTGTATAAAAGACTCTTGATTAGAGACATGACGATGAGGTGAAATTGGATTTAAATACAACGCAAACCAGCATGCAGGCATTTCCATCAGAAAGCTGAAGAGGACTAAAGAAAACATTCCTCATCTCTCGCGTCCTCACCTGCCTGCAGTTTGCCATATGTTTCTTCAGTCCTTCCACAGTCTTCCTCACCACAGCCCGGCATGTTGGACAGGTAACTCGGCCTTTGTCCTGAATTTCCAAAGACCATTGCTCTTCCATACTACCTGTCAAAACAAAAGTTTGGAATAGAACTGCAAACACAGTCTCTTTGTTATTCGACATGCACAATGAATCCTAGAAGGAAACAAGCCACGTGCTACCAAAGTCGTGCCCAGCTACGCTTCAATATGTTTAGCTCATCTGCAGCTTCACACATGCCATGTGACAAGGCACATACCACTTCTTTTGGGAGGTCATTTTATAAAGATTCCGTAATCCTACCATCCCCTTGCCAGGAGTGTTACTCCACTTCTTCAGCAGAGATTTTTCATTCATTCGTTTTTATTAACAAATACTTCAGCATGCAGGGAAAAGTTTTCTTTCAGCAGTAAGTTTACTTTTCACAGTAGTCACAGATGTGAACAGCTTCAGACCAAGTCCACAGTTCAGTTCTACTAACCAACTCTTTAGAGCCCCACTTCTGCTAGCCAGCAGCGTGGGCACTGACAGTGAGCTGAGCTGCACCAGCACAGAGCTGCCGAGTTACTCAGCAGCCAGGGAAAGGCGCCCTGTGCGGCACGGTTTCCAGTTCCTGGCCTCTTTCTGAAGTGCCAAACAAAAGCCTGGCATAACCCACAAGGATTATAAATTATCAAGATGGTTTCTGGGAAGAAAGTGGCTTAGCAGCCATCTGCCTGAATTCCTCTCACCAAAAGACCTAAAGGCTCTTTTGCCCAGTAACGACAGCAGGCGTTATCCCACCCCAGGTGGCTGGGGGAAAAGTCTGCGAGTCAAACAGCACTTGGCAGAAAACTGGGGTATTTGGTGAGTGCTGTGAGCTACACATACCAAGTCATTCCACTTGCCGAGTCAAGGCTAATGTTACTGTTCTAGGCTGGACTGCTTGGGTCTCTGGCTACCAGGTTACCAGAAGAAGTGATTTGGCAGCAACAGCTACAGAGTTTTTCCTGCAAACATATCCTGCTGAGTAAAAAAGTATAAATATTTTAATGAGTTCTATAGTGAAGCTATTTTAAGAGGCTTTTGCTCAATTCAAAAAGTGATTCCCCCTTCCCTGTTCCACTATGCAGTGGTAAAACCACGTGGAAGGACACTGTTGGGCAGTCGCAGTCCCTCCCCTCTTGCTCTGCAGTACTGACACAGTGCCAGGAGGACAGCAGCCAGCTCTTCCTTGTCAACAGGAAAGGGATCAGGAAAATGGAAACACCAGAAGCAGCTGTTGCTCTGATTCAAATCCCAGAATCACATTTATCTTCTAGCTGCTTTATAAGCAATCCTGAGCAACCGCTGCTGCTTCTTACCTGTGCCATAGGTTTCCGGTTCTTTCTGAACAGAATGGCCTTTTGTTTTGGAGTTTTGTTGTGTTCCAGTTTGCTGTTTTTTTCCTGTTACAACACAAACAAGAAAGACCAGAAAGCAGAGAGTTTTTGCTAGGAGGAGGCTACTTAGTCTGCTGTCTCAAAGGTACTCATTCAGAAATGTTCAATGCTGTTTTGTTTTTTTTTCAAAGGAATTTCAAGACTGTGTTCCCTACTCCCTTTCAAAATCCATAGGTCGGTACAGCTGCAGGCTTCAGTGCCATCCCGGCATTTGTAATCTGCGTGGCTGTTCAGACGCAAAGCTCGGGTGATGGGAGCTCCTCACACCATCTCATCTTGTTCCTGTTTCCTTCAGACTAAACAACTCTTATTACTTCACTATTTCTCATGGGTTATGCTTTTTGCTCTCTCCTCCCTGTTCTCTCCAGCTGCTCCACGCATTTCCTGAGCTGCAGTGCCCGCTGCTGGAAGTAGCGCTCCAAGCGGGACACTGTGCAGAACAAGAGAATTACTTCACATCTACCGCTGCTCCTGCTCAAACACCTTAGTACAAGGCCTGCCTTTTTGAAAACAAGCTTGACACCACTGGTCCCTGTTCAGCTTCTGACCTGTTACAAATCTCAAATCCTCACGGAAGAACTGACACGTAGGAGGCTGTTCTTTGTCTGTCAGCTGTGCTCGTATTTCTTCCTAACTACAGTATCTTTAATTTTACGGGCTATATCCCATTCTGTTTTTTAAAACTGTTTCTGTAACATCAAGAGCACTTCTAATTTCAGCCTTTTCACCAAAACACTTGCCATCCCTTTCAGCTTTGTGCTCTCTACATACTTCCAAGCCCTTGGTGACAAAAACCAATTGTTAGAATTGAACCTAGGACAGATTGCAAACCACCATTCTAGACTTTTTTCCGTTTCACAGAAATCACAGAACCACTAAGGTTGGAAGGGACCACATGAGACCACGTAGTCCAACCCCTGTGCGCCCCATCAGCAACAACCCCACCCTCCCAGGCGCCCTTGTAACAGGTACGAGGCCTTGCAAGTGGAACCTAGTAACAAGGACAATGATTTGTCTAGCTTAGAGGTGTCACCAAATTTAAGTCAGCCTATGCCCTACATCAAAACTACTTCTACAAAGGAGAAAAAGATGGGTCATAGTCGTGACTCCTTCCTGAAGGGAATGGAGGGTCTTACATGCAGACCAGACCCACTTATTTGGGCAGTCTGCTGCCTCTCTGGGGCCTGGGTTAAAGACAGAATCATAGAATCACTGAGGTAGGAAAAGACCTCTAAGATCATCAAGTCCAACCATCAACCCAACGCTACCATGACCACTAGACCATGCCCTGAAGTGCCACATCTACATATTTTTTTAACACCTCCAAGGATGGTGACTCCACAACTTCCCTGGGCAGCCTGTTCCAATGCTTAAGCACTCTTTCAGTTAAGAAGCTTTTCCTAATATCCAATTGAAACCCCCCCTAGCGCAACTTGAGGCCGTTTCCTCTTCTTCTATCGCTTGTTACTTGGGAGAAGAGACAAACACCCACCTCTCTACAACCTCCTTTCTGGTAGTTGTAGAGAGCAATAAGGTCTCCTCTCAGCCTTCTCTTCTCTAGACTAAACAGTCCAAGTTCCCTCAGCTGCTCCTTGTAAGACATGTTCTCCAGATCCCTCACTGGCTTTGTTGCTCTTCTCTGGACCCGCTCCAGCACCTCGATGTCTCTCTTATATTGCAGTGCCCAAAACTGATCACTGTACTCAGGATCCAGTGAGGAAACTTCCAACCCTGTACAGCCCCCAGATTATTATCCATCATTGCCTTCTCAGGTAGGCAGCAATGAACTCGCAACAAGAAATCTGAGGGCAATCAAGAAATACTTTAGGGCCTTGGGAAGACTGGTCAAGGGGAAGAGCTTTAAGATCAACTCCACCAACAGGAGTTAATTCCACCCACTCCAACAACTCCGCTCTTGAGAGACCCCACCCGGAGTATTGTGTCCAGCTCTGAAGCCCCCCAGCACAAGAAGGACATGGACCTGTTGGAGGGTCCAGAGAAGGGCTACAAAGATGATTAGAAGGCTGGAACACTCTCCTACAAAAACAGGCTAAGAGAATTGATCTTGTTCAGCCTGGAGAAGAGAAGGCTCTGGGGAGACCTTCTTGCAGCCTTCCAGTATCTGAAGAGGGCCTACAAGAAGGCCGGGGAGGGACTTTTTACAAAGACCTGTAGTGATAAGACATGGGGTGACGGGTTTAAACTGGAAGAGGGGAGAGTTAGACTGGAAATTAGAAGGAAATTCTTCACTCTGAGGGTAGTGAGACACTGGCACAGGTTGCCCAGGGGGGCTGTGGATGCTCCATTCCTGGAGGTGTTGAAGGTCAGGCTGGATGGGGCCTTGAGCAACCTGGTCTAGTGAGAGGTGTCCCTGCCATGGCAGGGGGTTGGAACTGGATGATCTTTGAGGTGTCTTCCAACCCAAACCATTCTATGATTCTACAATGATTCTGTGAACTCTGTGGGCCCGGCCATCCAGTCATTTTTTTACCCAGCAAAGTATACAACCATCCAAGTCATGAGCAGCCAGTCCCTCCAGGAGAATGCTGTGGGCAATGGTGTCAAAAGCTTTGTTACAAAGTCCAGCCTTTCCCTCATCTACTATGCAGGTCACCTTGTCATAGAAGGAGACCAGGTTAGTCACGCAGGACCTGCCTTTCATGAACCCACGCTCACTGCGCCTGATCACCTGGTTGTCCTGTACGTGCCATGTGATGGCACCCAGGATGATCTGCTCCATAACCTTTCCTGGCACCAGGGTCAGACTGACAGGCCTGTAGTTCCCCAGATCCTTCCAGTCCTTCTCGTAGATGGGTGTCATATTTGCTAACCTGCAGTTCACTGGGACCTCCCCGGTTAGCCAGGACTGCTGAGAAATTATTAGATATGTCCAGTCTGTTTAAGTGGTCTAACCTTGCCCTTCTTCACTGAGTGCTCCAGACCCTTCCTCTGGTCTCAGGCACCCGGAATTCCTGAAGGATTCCTCTTAAGCGATGAAGACTGAGGCACAGGACGCATTGAGTACCTGAGCCCTTCCACGTCACCGCTCCCCTGCCCCGTTCAGCAGTGCACTCACACTTGCCCTTGTCTTACTTCTGCTGTTCACATACTTGTAGAGTCCTTTCTTGTTGCCTTTCATATCCTTTCCCAGATTCAACTCCAGGTTGCCCTTGGCCTTCCTAACCTCATCCTTGCAAGAGCGGACAGCAAATATATACTTCTACTGTGTCATCTGCTCCTACTTCACCACTAGTACACTTCCTTTTACACCTAACCACTGATTGACAACCCTTTGAAGGTATGAAAGATCAGTGATGCCAAGCATCTCCCCACTCTGTCTCTGTGGTAAAAGAAAATTAAAGTGGTCGGGTTTGATTTCTCCTTAACCATTATTACTGTTACTTCCTCAATCTACAGGTGTTTACAAGTAAATTGTCTGATTATTTAGTCCAGAATCCTCTGGGAAACTGAAATGAAGCAGACCAGCCTGTACTTTCCCTACTTCCTTTCCTCTCTCCCTTCGGTTTAAGAGAGACTGAAACTAGAACAATCATCTCCCATTGGAAAACAGAAACTAGTCAACAGTCTCCTATAACAAAACACCCAGAACCAGAAAAAGAGTTGGAAGACAGCAGGGGATAGCATTTGGGCAGAGAGGAAGTCTGAAGTACCTGCAGGCTTGTAATTAGGAATTACAAGTTATTTGTATTACCTGAAATCTTCTGCTTCTTCTTGGGTGACTCTTTAAGATCTTCGCCTTCCCTTTGCTCAGATTTCCTCTTGCCTTTCAACAGTACTTCTGCTAACGAGTAAGAACAGAAATGACCCAGTCTCGTTACTGAGTCTGGATAAGAGCTTTGAGTCTGCTGCTGCCTCAGCTCATCCTTGTATTCAACACTTAGAGAAGTACATAGGTTTTGTAAGGCACCCGGACACCAGCGAGCTGGACACAGCCCACTGACTCAGTAACATCTAGGCACTCCGCAGCCTGCGATTCTCTGACACAGAAGATACGGAAGAAACCGTGCCACAGCACGGTCTGGGAAAGTGATACTGCTGAGGAAGAGAGCCAGAAGGTGCTGGGTTACACCAGTAAAAGCTCATCTGCATACACACAAATAGGAGCATAGAGAAACAACGGCAGCTGGGGAAACCCACATAATATCCTGCCTCTCCTATTTACAGGCCTACCAAAGGCTTCTCTCCATGAACACAGAGAAGTACATCTTACCAATGTTTCCGCAGTGGACAAAGTTTATTTCTCCTAACACATGAGCAGTGTTACCAAGCTTGTAATTTGTGGCTAAACCGCAGCACATCTTTCAGAAGGCATCTAATCTTTCATAATGGGACCAGAGAGAAAAAGAGCCTTGCATTGAGCCCAGAGTGATGAGTACCTTTTTTTTCTGAAGATTTGTTAATGCTGTTTTTTACTCCTCTCATTTCCAACCAGTAAGCTGGTCTACGAATGGTCCGCTTGCTTCTGGACTCTGCACTTCCGTTCACTTGAGCTTTCAGTGAGGCAGAAGAAACGCTGACCGTCTCATCATAGTTACTGTTCAGTCCTAGGACAGTAGTTTCCACCTTCTCAAATTGCTTAGACCTGGAAAACATCAATTTGAAATCCTACGCATATGTGTGCACACACATCCCCACAGTAACTCGACACACAACACCTCTTCCACCTTCCCAAGTACTCTAAAAATTCATCTTGCAGTTCACTGAATCTCCTGAGTTTGGGGAACTGCAGCATGCCAGCAAGACAAACCATCCTAAATGTTCTTTTTCAGTACATCTTTTAGAGAATGCCATTTGAAAGCTACTCAAAAGGAACAGAAAAAAAAATTAGTCCTGCTTCAAACTCTCAAGAAGCAGGCACAAGTTAATCTCAATTTAAAAATACAATTCATCCTTAAGCAACCAATGTGGAATATAAGAATTCTTCTGCAGCCCATCACTACAAAAGAGACCTTTTCAATCCCACAGAGGGCAAGACCTCCTTCAGCATGTGTTCCCAGAGTCAGAGCCGACACTGCAATTAAGACTCGATGCTAGTAAGAATGTTAACCAGCAAGGCTTTCAGCCATGAAGACAGCCTTGCAGTGTATCCCACAAATCACACTATGTGAAGACTAATTTAGACTAGCCAGCAGCACCGGCTTGTCTTCCTGGAGATCAACGGGACCTTTGCTTCGCTATTAAATATTTCTCACCGCCCTGAAATGCCTGGACATTGACGCTACTCTGCACGACAGCAAAGCGACGAGGTGCTGAAGAATCACAGGCTGTCTCTTCTCTGGGCATTACCACCGGTGTAAGAGGGAAGAACACCAACACCCTTCAGCATATCTCATTGCTACCACTACTCAAACTGCAACGAGGACATCGCTTGCGGGATGACTGTGATGGCCACCCCAGCAATACTCTCCCACAGCCTGAGCTGTGGAGCTCACACTTTTAACACATCGATCGAGGAATCAGTAAGTGGGAGACACTGATGGTTCCAGGTCCAACCAGTACATACTGCGTTTAAGGAGGTGCTGCAGAAGGATGGGGAAGGGAATTCTCAAATTAAAGCCTTTCAGTTGTAATCACACTCAAAATATAGATTTTTGGAACACCACTTGGTCTTGAACATAAAATACTTATGTTTTTTCAGTATTAAAATCCTTTTAAAGACAATAAATGACATTTCAAGGGGTATTAGCTTTCAAAAAGCACTTTTCCTACAAACCAACAAGCAAAGTCAGTTGAGACTCTCATGACACAAGCAAAAATCATCGCAGCTCTTAGAATTCAGATATATTCAGAAATACCAGATATGGTGTTCCAACAGGAATCTCTCAGCTTTTTTCTGGCCCTCAGTCAAACTAGACAAGAACATTCACATACTTTTTGCTTCCCAGAGGCCTCTTGACCTTCTGTTGTCTGTGATGTCCAGACCTGGTGTCCTAACAAAGCAAAACAATCCACATTAGCAGTGCAATTCCTCCTTTTGCCTGTTTCACTTTTCAGTTAAGCACCTTCTCCTGCTCTTGGAGGATGACTGTAGGACAATACCATCCTCTGAAAGGGAAACCACTGCTTTCTGCAGTGAGGAAGTGTTTAACATTTTCAACTGCAGGTGAATTAGAACAGGAATCAAATTAGGGATGAGCCCCTCTACGCTCCCCACCTGCCAGCCAACCCTTCCCCTCGCCCTGGGCCACAGAGCAGTGCTGTCTCCAGTTCACTCCTTGGTACCTGCTTTCTGCCTAGACTTTACCACACAGGCAGGTATCTTAGATCCTAACTTACTAGTTTTTACATAGTACTTATTTTTTCCTTCATAAAATAATTCTTGCATTTGCCATGCCAAGAATATTGTCTTTAGTCCCTTTTACTCCCTCTTTGCACTTCTTATCTCAATTATTTTGTCATACTGCATCAGCTGTACAGGTGCCCACCTTACACACATCACAATTCTTCTTATTTAACAAAGATTTTTTTCTCAGTTATTGCTGGTTGCTTCTTACGCTCCTATCAAGATATGTAATTTAACAGATTCCATTGACATTCCCAAGTCAGTACTAACACCTCATTTGCCGTACATTGTTCCTGGCATGTTGACAATCATTTATCACCTTCTTCAAAATACTACTAACGACTCAATGTCGTTCTTCATCGGGGAAATCCAGGACAACGACCTTGGTTATACAGACAAGACAACAAAATTCATTGTCCAACAGAAGTACATGAAATAGCAAAACCGTAACCTAGGAACAGGGATAGTATTTTGTCACCTACAGGAACCGGCTTAGAAACTGGGGCGGGGGCGGGGGGGAGAAGAAAAAATACAGATCAACTACCTATCTTTTCTTACAGGAAAATGTAATGCATGTTATCAACCGGACGATGCTATGAAGTGTTTTAGTTATTAGAAATAAATGCTACACATTATCTGGGGAAAACAGCAAACAGGGATATGACAGAATTTGAAGAAGTAATAACAATGTGAAGACCTGTCTTAAGGAGATGCTGAGAAACTTCAGGTGCTCTATCAGAACTAGGGAAAAGGCAGCTTCAAAACAAGTGAAATTCACCACTAAAAAATAAATGCACTGGAAAAAAATTAACTTCAGTCTCTCCTTTATGCTCTTGCCTTCTGATTTAGGCACAGGCACAAGCAGTAGTCCACTCCTGCCAGGAACGTGGTCAGTGAGAGATGCCCTAACCAGCAGGCAAGAAATCCTGTAAGGGGCACTGATATCGACTAGATGAATTCTTAAGCCGTGGCTATGGAGTGTCAGACTCTCCTTGGGCCTCCAGCCCCTGAGTCTCCTCACATGGAGAGGTCGGGGAAACAGGAGAGAAACTCCCAACTGCTTGACTGATGACTTCACAACCATCTCTTGTCTCCTCTGCAAGAAGTCAATTGGATGTGCCTGTGTTGCTCTGATATGGTTTGCACACATTAGCAGCAGAAACAGCAGTGTCTGGGAAACGCCTGCATCAGAAAGGTGGAGAAACCTCACTGGGGAGCAGCTGGAAAAACAGACCTGTGAAGTTATAACAATAAAAATGAACAAACAGGCAGGCATCATCTGCTGCAGCCAGCTGACCGAACCTACCATTAGAAGAACCCAGGTGGCTGACAAAAATTGCACATTTTAAGATTTTTTTTTTAAGAACTAAAATGTTTTGCATAAAAGTGAAGATTAGTAGAAAGAATTTAGGTCACAGTTAAGGATCTGCAATAAAAAAGGAATGTGCAGATGACGTATCTAGCCTTTCTGAGAAGCTGATAGCAGCAACTAGGAAGGAAACATCCAGAGGAACTGGTGTTTCAGTTTTGAATGTTTTTTATTTATAGTGAACTTCCCACTTAGAAAACAGAGACCCTAATGAGTACAGGAATGCCTAAGGGCTGGACATTTGGAAACAAAAAATCCAACTTCCTCGCACAGGTAAGAAAAACCAAAACTGCAGCCTAGAGCCTGAAAAGCTAAAAAACTTCATTTGTGGGGGGGAAATTCCTGCCTCTCTGCAGTCTGTGGGATGTTTCTGTGACCGGAACAGGGCTGTGCCGGGGACGGGCAGCTCCACAGCAACACTTCTGGAAAGCTGGTGGTTAAGCACGGCACAGAAACTCTCCCAGGTGTAGCCACTGCTCCGGATCGAGCCCTACATCTAGAGAGGAGAGGCGGCAGTGGGAGCACCAAGCGTCCTGCTCTGCCCTGGTGGTGCCCACCCCCGAGGGAAACCCCCACGCCCGTGGCCCAGGCGCTCCGGGGGACTCCCTGCTCCAGCCCCGCCCTTCCGTTTTCACCTTATATCTACCACAGAATCGCGGGATGGTTTGCGTTGGAAGGGACCTCAAAGACCACCCAGTTCGAGCCTCCTACCACGGGCGGGACACGTCCCCCTGGGCCGGGCTGCTCAAGGCCCTGTCCGGCCTGGTCGCCAGCACTTCCACGGCTGGGGCACCCGCCGCCTCCCCGCGAAGCCGGAGCCAGCGCCTCACGGCCCCCGGCCTGCTGCGCCGGACACCCCCCGGCGAGGA